>BJCN01318305.1:0-10695 GCA_018326445.1 Flaveria brownii
GGGTTAGTCCCACTCAGACGGTGCCCAAGAAAGCCGGAATACAAATTGTCCGGAATGAGAATGGAGAGGAGACAGTCACCCGACCGGTGACGGGGTGGCGAATTTGCGTTGATTACAGAAAGCTGAACGCAGCGACTTCAAAGGATCATTTTCCATTGCCTTTCATTGATCAAATAGTTGAAAAACTGTCAGGTCAGAAGTTTTACTGCTTTCTAGATGGTTACTCCGGGTACAATCAAATAGCTATCCACCCGGAAGACCAACAAAAGACCACATTTACCTGCCCATATGGTACTTTCGCGTTTAGACGAATGCCATTCGGGTTATGTAATGCCCCAGCCACCTTTCAAAGGTGCATGTTGAGTATCTTTTCAGATATGATTGGGGATTCACTTGAGATTTTTATGGACGATTTTTCTATTTTTGGAACTTCATTCGAAACATGTTTAGAACAACTAACAAAGGTTTTAAAACGTTGTGTCGAAACAAATTTGGTTCTAAGCTGGGAAAAAAGTCATTTTATGGTGAGTGAAGGTATTGTGTTAGGTCATGTTGTGTCTGAACGTGGGATGGAGGTAGATAGAGCCAAAATTCAGGTTATATCCACTCTACCACCTCCCACCAATGTCAAAGGGGTAAGATCGTTTTTGGGACACGCGGGATTTTATAGGAGGTTTATAAAAGGGTTTAGTTCCATAACGAAACCATTGTGCAAACTTTTGTTGAAAAACGAACCGTTTATTTTTGACGATGAGTGTGTCAAAGCGTTTCAAAATTTAAAAGAACAACTTGTGGGAGCCCCAATATTGCAAGCACCAGACTGGTCCAAACCGTTTGAAATTATGTGCGATGCTAGTGACTTTGCAGTCGGGGCTGTTTTGGGTCAACGAGTTGATAAGAAACCGGTTGCTATATACTATGCTAGTAAGACTTTGGATTGTGCACAAATAAACTATACAACTACTGAAAAGGAATTGCTTGCAGTTGTATTTTCTCTTGACAAATTCAGATCTTACATATGGGGAAGCAAGGCGATCGTGTACTCAGACCACAGTGCGGTTCGTTACCTTCTAGAGAAGAAGGATGCAAAACCACGATTGATTTGTTGGGTTTTATTGTTATAGGAGTTTGATTTAGAGATACGAGACAAGAAGGGGACAGAGAATGTGGTGGCAGATCATTTGTCACGCTTACCACATATCGAGAATGATACGTCGAATGACATTAAGGAGACTTTCCCTGATGAGTTCTTGCTTGAGGTATCTACAGCTCCATGGTATGCTAACATTGTTAATTTCTTGGTTGCAGGTACATTGCCAGAGCACTGGAGCAAACAGAGGAAGAAACGGTTGAGAGAACAAGCCAAAAGGTATATCTGGGACGAACCAGATTTGTTCAAGATAGGTGAAGATCAATTGATCAGAAGATGCATCCCGGAAGAGGAAGTTAGGGGTGTGTTAGGTTTGGCTCACGCATTAGCATGCGGAGGACACTTTAGTGGTCAGAAGACGGGTCATAAAGTGCTTCAGAGTGGTCTTTATTGGCCAGCAATGTTCAAAGATGCTGGCGAATTTGCAAAGCATTGCACTTGGTGTCAACGAATGGGGAGTGTTCAGATGAGAGATGAGATGCCCATGCAACCGATTCTAGCGATCGAGATATTCGATCTATGGGGCATAGACTTCATGGGACCCTTTCCAAATTCGGGGGGTAATCTGTACATATTAGTGGCGGTAGACTACGTCTCAAAGTGGATTGAGGCGGTCGCCACTAAGACCAATGACCATAAAGTGGTTTGCAAATTCGTACTTGAAAACATTTTCTCTCGATTCGGAATCCCCCGCGCAATCATAAGTGACGGGGGATCACATTTTAAAAATCAGTTTTTTGCTAAGCTACTTAAACGCTATGGGGTAGATCACCGAATTGCTACCCCATACCATCCACAAAACAATGGTCAAGTAGAGGTTTCTAATAGGCAGATAAAAGAGATTTTGCAAAAAACCGTGCGAGCCGACCGCAAGGATTGGTCAAGTAAGCTGAATGACGCCTTGTGGGCATACCGCACGGCTTACAAAACTGCCATTGGAACCACTCCGTATCGGTTGGTCTACGGAAAGGGTTGTCATTTACCAATTGAAATCGCTCATCGTGCTTTATGGGCTATTAAGAACGTTAATGTAGACTATGACAATGCAGGTAAAATCAGGAAGCTGAACATGACTGAGTTGGAGGAATTGAGGAATGAAGCGTATGAGTGCCAAGAAGCGTACAAGGAAAAGACGAAGAAGGTGCACGACGCGAAGATCAAGAAGAAAGTCTTCGAAGTTGGTCAATGGGTTTGGTTGTACAACTCTCGTCTCAAGATCTTTCCGGGTAAGTTAAAGAGTAAGTGGAATGGACCGTATCTAATTACAAGAATCGGTGATCACGGGGACATCGAGATTGAAGATTTCGAGGATCACGTGAGACAAGTGGTGAACGGTCATCGATTGAAGCCATATTTGCATTTGAATGAGATCAACGGACCCGGAAACGAAATGGAAGCATTGACAGTGGAGTTGGTACTAAGTGACGAGAACTGAAAGAACGAAGCCTTACGTCTAGCTGAAGACGCGTAAACTTAGCGCTCACGGGAGGCAACCCGCAAGTTGTAAGTTTTTCTTGTACACGAGTCAGTTCCATTTAATTTTTCTAGTGCCGATGTGTGCGCTACGACACAATGTAGCTCGTCAGTGAGGGATGCAAGTCAACCGTAAGGAAACCAAAGTATTCAAATGTGCCCAGGTATGATTAAAGGGTTAATTGTGCATTCGGGACAATGCACGAGTCTTTCGGGGGTATAGTTGAAAAAAAAAAAAACGTGCATAAGTTCTGCACTTCTCCCTTTCTTCTTTCACTATCACCATCACCAAACTCTTTCAAAACCCTAAACCTTCCTACAACCATAACTTCTTCAATCTTCAACCAAATCATACGAATTCTATATGGATCTTGCTTAATTTTTCGAGAGCAACACAACCCTTGCCTTGGTTTTGCAAGAATCGCGACCGATTTTTAGATTTGGTGACCTGCAAGTGACGAAAATTTTGAACTTTTTGTGGGTTTTTGGAATTCTTCATCAAGTCTCATCTTTTCTCCGAGTCATAAGCAAGCAAGGTATGTGTTTACTGTTTTTATCATGTTTATGGCGAGAATCACAATATGATGTTTACAACTAAGATTTTAGGAAAATGCCACCAAGGACGCTTAATCTTGCAAAGGCTAAGAATGCAGAAGTAGAAGAAGCAAGTAAGAGAACTCAAGGCAGGAAGAAAAGGAGGGTGGTGGAAAGCGAAAGTGAAGAAGAGGTCGAGCAAAGTAGTGATGAAGAGGATGAAGGTTATGAGGACCTAGGTTTTGAGTTAGACGTGGATGGGTTACCAAAGTAGGGAGAGAATACAAGTTTGAGTAGGTACCCGGAGGAGTGCCAAAAGCAAATGTATCTGAAGAAAATAAAGGCCTACATGCCCGACAATCTCAGATTATTTATTGGAGAGTGAAAGGTGGTTAAAGAGGCATTCGACAGGTTTGGGGTGTTTAACATGTTTAAGAGGTTGGGCTGGGAAGCGATTCTGGATTTTCGTCGGATTGACGACACGGAAGTGTATTTGGAGGAGACAATTGAATGGTTCTCAGGTGCACAGATGGTAGGGAGCAGCCCGGATGTGGCTAGGATTTGGGCAGAGGTGAACAACAAAACTGTTGAGATGTCATTCAAATCTCTTCAAGCACTGGGTAAGTTTGACAGTGGATCCTCTATGGGCCCATATGTGTATCCGGGAAACAGGGAGTTAAAAGGAGATAAAAATTCTGAGCGATGGAAAGCGATGATGTTGGAGTTGTTTGTAGTCCCCAGCTCGGTGAAAGATTTCACAAAGTGGCCTCTATTGAAGCTGAACTTAAAGCCTATGCCACTTTTGCTGCTAAAGTTTTTGAACTCCAATCTGATGCCCAGAAACAGTGATCCCACTAAGGTACGCGATCCTGAGGTGATTGTGTTATATGCATTGATGACAGGACAACCCGTCCTTTCCTGTAGACATCTGATTATGCAGAATGTTTGGTGGGCGAGAATTAAGAAGAAAAGAACGAGTATTCCACATGCTCGTCTTATTTCTGCTATGCTGAAGAAACAGGGTGTCGTGAAGGGACGAAAGGGTGAGTCTTTAGCTCATACACAGTGGGATCTTAATAGCATCCAGAAGGGTAAGATGTTTAAATACGAGTTGACTGAGACAAAGCATAGAATCACCGTGGAGAAAACTAAGAGAGTGATCGAGGTGCCAAGAGAGGGTGTGGACCCGAATGCAGTGGATGATGAAGTGATGACAGATGCAGTCGGGGGTAGTGAGGAGGACTTGATGCATACTAAGGTGGTGAGTATGAGACCACCAGAATACGAGGGTTGGGATGCTTACCAGAAATTTCAACATGATCAATCCAGCCGTCGTCATCTAGAGGTTTTAGAGGAAATTCGACAGGGCTTCCGGGGATTACATTTGGCTTGTGAGATGGACATTAACCTTAGAGCGCGGGACGAGAATCAGTTGCGTATGCATCAGGATTGGCTCAACAGAGTCCCGGTGGTGCGAAACCCGCCATATGTTGACTATGCCTCGTTACCTCCTCGAGGTCCTGATGAGCCAGCCCTACCTACTCCTTGGGTGTATCAGTCGATGTGGCTTCCTGATCAATACTCCGCACCACATTATCAGAGCACGCCGTTCCAGCCTCCGCCATATGAGTATCCACCACAGCAGAACCAAGGTGGTGAGGGTTCGAGCAGCAGCACTGATGCATTTGACATGAGCTCGTGGTATGAGCAGCTGGGCGGTTTCTTTGGTGGGCCACCGGGCCCCACATTCAGATGAGCGTGAGATTTTGATTAACTCAAGTTTTGGAGAGGTGCATTTGATTCGAGTTTTGAAGATGGAAGATATGTAATCGGGTAATGTACTCTTTCTAACTTGAGTAGTGTTCGTTTTGGGATTATGAGAATAAATAGTAAAATTTCGGGGTGGTTGGGAGGTGTTAGAGTCAAAAGATCGGTGGCAAGTTCATTTGAGACTGTTTTATCTATTTTTGGTGAAAAAACCCATACATTGAGGACAATGTATCTCAAGTGTGGGGATGGGAAAGGGAAAGCACATTTTGGAGAAATAAATATTTGACAAAAAAAAAAATTCAGAAAATTTGAAAATTTTAAATTTTTCTCCAAAACGGGTTGAACAGGTTGAATCCCGGGGTAAAAATTGATCTCTTAAAGTGTCTTTGAATAGTTATTTAGCAACTTTTGGGATAGGTGGTAAGGTTGTAAAGGAATGCCTAACTAGGGTGAGTCTAAACCTTAGGTGTAGTAAACTTGCATGATCATGTCGGTAACCCTAAACCCACCGTTTCCGTGAGAACATATTGAGCCTTATTAGTTATAAATGATTAGATATGTTGAGGGAACCGTGGTGTAGCATACTCTTTTAGAGCTTGTGTCACGTATGCTCGTCGAGATCAGGAACCGGAATGTGCATGAAAATGATAGAGGCATTAGGATTAACCCTTTCTCTGTTTTTAACCTTTCTTTTCGTTTAATTTCCCTACCTGATATGTTTCCCTTAGTTGCCCCGTTGAGTCTTAGCCTTTCGTTTGTTCACCCGTATTAACCCATATACCTTTCTGTTTAGCCTTTGTTTTTTATTTTTAACCCGTGTGATGGAATCTGGGATTAGTTCTTGTTTCATGTTAGTGAGATTAAAAAAAAATGGAAAAATGCAAAATGTTTCTAGTTAGGTCAAAAATTGACCGAGATATGAAGCACCAAAAAGAAGTCATTGTTAGCGAGTCAATCCGACCTATTTTGTTTAGTTAGTAAATAAATGGTAGCTCAGACGGTTCAGATTTCTAGCACTTTAGTCACTTTCAAAATCCTTAATCCTTACCTGAACCCAAGCCTAATATTACAACCCGTTAAAGTCCTCTTGATTTGTGCATCATTTTGTGTTAGTTGGTGGAGGCTTGATCATGATACAAGCTTATGCTAAGATTGTGGAACCAACGGTTGAGTGATCATAAATACTAGCACATTATTCGCTAGTCCAGAAACAACCGAGGGGAGAGAGCATTGTGAGGGGCATGGGTTGTGCAAGAGAGCAGCCATAGGTTTAGTAAGCTTTAGTTAGGCGTTGTGGGTTTGTGTTAGGAATGGTTGAAAGTTGCCAAGTTGTCAAACTGTAAATCTTTAACGAGATCGGGTATAACCTCGGGATGGGATTTGTGGTTGTGCGCTTTGTCTTACAAATGGTTTTAATTTGAAAAAAACAGTCTCACTTGAGGGCAAGTGAGAGGCAAGTGTGGGGATGTGATGTGTATGTTGAAAACCGACTTTTATCGTGCTTAATTCATGCGTTCTAGTTACTTTATGCATTTGAATGGTATTACGTTGTGTACTTTATGATTTTGTAGGAATTGGTGCATAAAGTGGCGAAAACGGCTTTCATGAGTTTCGGGACGGTACGTAGAGTTTGAATGAAGCACGAGGTTGAAGATTCGAGTTTAGAGTGTCAAATCAAATGACTTGAAGTATGTGAATGGAGCGAATGGAATGGTAGACACAAGTGGGCAAGAAACTGGATAGAACGCTCCAAGCTGCATCAGGAACGCTCCAAGCTGCATCAGGAACGCTCCAAGCTGCATCAGGAACGCTCCAAGCTGCAGGAGGGGCGCTCCAAGCGTCCAGAGGGGCGCTCCAAGCGCTGGTTTCACGGTTTTCGCGATTCGCCCGATATTTGACCATATAAATACATTCTAAACATTAGGTTATGGGACTTTTAACTTTTTGGGGCGGCGAAGAAAGCTGAGGACGAATTTTGAAGGTCTAATCGATCCCGACTCATCACTCGAATCTTGTAATCAAATCATGTTTTCTTCTATTGATTTGTCTTTTTCTTTGATTATGCTTAGCTAAACTCTTCGTAACTGACTTTGGGTGAATAGTTTAATTGACATGTGTGTATGATTGGTTTTCAATTGTGATGACGGAATCGTTTTATGTAATCCGAATCCTTGCAATTAATCGAATTAAAATAGTTATTGAATTGAGACTTGTGTTGATTTCATCAATTGAATAGATTATCTGTTTTGTGACAAATTGATTGATCTTGATGCATAGTGTAGTATTCGTAAGTAGGTATTCATATAGTCATTGATCCAACAACAACGAATTGAATATCACTTTGATTAATCATTGTTGAATAGTGTTTGACACTGTTTTCATCTAAACTGTTAATTGGTTCGCACATGTTGATAGACTAGGATCCCGGAGTCGGTTATTTTCCTTTTGATTGTTAACAACTTTAAACGAAAACTCAAATCAGCATAGGTAACGCAAGCCACTTTTAATTTACTGTCAACATTGAACTAGTATAACCATTGTTTCCTGTGTTCGACCCCTTTCCATTATACTACAATTAAGTGTTAGGATTGGGTTTTTATAAATGTTTTTGATACACCTCGACACTGTTATCAAAATGGCGCCGTTGCCGGGGAACAATTGCGCTTAGTATTAGTTTAAATTTTGTTTTTTTTTTCGTTTATTTTATTTGTTTTCTAGATTTACCGGGTATTTTTTTTAGTGTGCGCGCAGGTGACAAGTTTAGTGCATGCATACAAGAAGATCTGGTAAATCATCTCCATTGAGATTCGATCCGGAAATTGAGAAGACCGCAAGAAAGAACAATCAAATCAGACTACAGTCAAAGACAGGACGAAAAATGGGTAATCCCGAGTATGAAGATGCTTCAAATCCAGGGAAGAAAACGGTTGGGTTTGATGATGAAACCAACCCATTCTCACCACAACACGAGCAACCTAACCAACCACAACAACAACCACCTAGGGAATTCGCAGGATACCATAAATTCAGCCCAGCCCCATATCACATTAATAACCCACCACCAACTCAACGTGACTCGGTACGTCAAAGTAAGCCTGTAACTCAAGGTAGACAGAACATAAGGGTTGAGGATTTCGGGGATTATGGTAATTCTAAGGAATATCCGGGTGACTATGAGGATGAGCCTGAGTTTGAACGAGATGATGGGTATGATGGTAATTATGACAATCAGGCGAGTGAGCAAGAGTATGAATTTGCTAGAGAACCGGTGCACCGGGCACCGGTCAACAGAGAAAGAGCCCCATTTCACCGAAATCGAGCTCCTGTGCATGATAGAAATCAAGTACCGCGAGGTGTACCCCACTTCAATAATCCACGGGGACCACACTTGAGGTATGTTGATGGTGTTCCGGTTGTTCAAGAAAGAGCCCAACCTCAAGGAGTTGATAGTCATTTCAGGCCAATGGTGGTACCAAACTCCTCTGCTATAATACCTCCCACTTCAGTTAGAGGAAGACCTTTTGAAGTGTGACCACAGTATTTGGGCCATTTACCCGATTTCTATGGTAAACGAACAGAAGAGCCATATTTGCATATTTCAGTATTTGACTCCATTTGTTGTACCATTGGTGCGCCCGGGTTCACACCAGAAGATGTTAAACTGATGCTCTTTCAGTTTACTTTGAAAGACAAGGCGAGAAGTTGGTTCGCCACTTTGCCACCGGGGTCGATTGGTACATGGCAGGAGATGCAAGAAGTGTTCTTAGAAGAGTATTACCCAAACAGTAAGACAAGTGAAGCCAGAAACGCGATCCGAAATTTCCAACAACATACGGGTGAAGAGTTTCATGAGACATTCACTAGATTCAAGGAGATGCTGAGACAATGCCCACATCATGAGATAGCAACTTGGGAATTAATAAAATGTTTGTATGATGGGTTGCTGCCAGAAGATCAAAGAGATTTGAAATCCATGAGTGGGGGGACTATCTTGTCTAACATTGAAGCAACTGATTGGGGGTACTTCGAGCAGTTGAGTGCGAGTTCAAAACGGCAAGCACAGTCTAGCAGAAAATCGAGTGCAAGACCAACAGCACTGAAAGTAGTAGATACGGGAGCGGAAGCACAGATAGAGAAGCTAAAACAAAAGAATCTACAGCTTGAAAAGCAAATGGCTAAAATGAGCCTAGGTAAGTCTAGTGAGGTAAAAGTTACTAATTCCTTTCCTGTTTGTACAGGATGCGGAGAGGTAGGACACGCTACAGAAGATTGCCCGGAGTTTTTGGGACAGGCTGAAGAAGAGGTGGAGGTTAACCAGTTGTATGGAGAACGCAACAGAAATGATTTCAACTCTAACACTTACCATCCCAATCTTCGCAATCACCCTAATTTCAGGTACGGAAACCCAGATAACCAATTGAACCCTAATTTCCATGGTACTGATGTGCAGGCACGGAGTCAAAACACTCAAAACAACCAAGGTGGTCAGCAACAGTACCAAAACCGTCAAAGTGGATACAATCAAGGGGGTTATCAAAGGAACAACTACAACCAGGGAAATCAAGGGAATCAAGGGTACCAACAGAAAAACTACCAAAAACCACAAAATGTAGAAGGGGGAAAAGATTCAATGATGGCAATGCTAGAGGAGATGAGAGCAATGAGACAAGATGTCAAGAACCTAATACAAGGTAACGAGGTGAGAGATAAGACTGTTACAGCTTTATCAAAACAGGTAGGACAGTTGGCCTCAGATTTTGCAAGAAGAGAGCCGGGTAAGCTACCAAGTGACACCAACACGAATCCACAACATCTTCAGTCATCTTCTGGCGGTGCAAAGAACGGGAACGTCCATCAGATAAGTGCCATAAGCTTTCTTCGAAATGGTAAGATTTATGACAACAAGGTTGGGAATTCATCATCACCTAGGGAGGTTGATGGTGAAATTGAGGATTTGACCAATAGAGAGGAGAGTGAGGATGAGCAGGAAGTGATTAAAATGAATAAACAACCACAAACTTTTAAAACACAAGAGCCAAAAATTTTTAAAAAGGGGGATGATAAAACGACTGAAAAGGTGGTGGTGAATAACACCGTCCCTTTTCCTTCGGCTTTGTTAGACCCCAACAAGAAGAAGATTGCAAATAAAAGGGGCCCACAATCGGATGAGATGTGGGAAGTTTTTCAACAAGTCAAAATTAATATACCTCTTTTAGATGCAATTAAACAGATTCCTGCTTACGCGAGGTACCTGAAAGAGATGTGCACTCAAAAACGGAATCATAAAATTCCAAAGCAATTAGCAATGCAATCAGATGTGAGTGTCATTATTTCAGGTACTCTTCCTCAAAAGTTACAAGATCCAGGGGCACCAATTATTTCTATACAAGTTGGTGATTTTCAAATGACCCGTGCTCTCTTGGATCTTGGGGCTAGTGTGAGTATCTTACCAGGTAGCTTATATGATCAGTATGATTTTGGGCCACTCAAGAAAGTGGAGACCACTGTGATTTTGGCCGACTTGACACCCAAATTACCAAGGGGAATTTTAACTGATGTAATTGTCAAAATTAATGAGTTTTATTATCCGGTTGATTTCCTGGTTCTTGATTATGTTGCTATTGATAAAACCAAGCAACCAACTGTGATATTGGGTCGTCCATTTTTAGCCACTTCGGACTCACAAATTAACTGCAGGTCAGGTACGGTGGACATGACATTTGGAAACCGGAAGATGCGAATGAGTGTTCTTGGTCATGTTTCTAACT
>BJCN01318316.1:0-11991 GCA_018326445.1 Flaveria brownii
AGTAGTGCGTGACTTGTATAGCACGACTATGTACGAAGGAACTACACAATTGTGTGTTAAGGGTTAGTGGTTCAAAATGAACCACGTTACTATGTGAAATTAATTCACATAGTTGTGTTCATCCTTGACTAGTTAAAAAATCTTTTGTTATCAAGTTGGTTTTCTAGTTCATTTTATATGTATTTATTTGAATTTGTTTTTATGTTACGGCTGTACGGTGTATAGGTGATTAAGGAATGACAACCTTTGAGATAAATCGAACAGGATAAAATAGCTCTACTATTTTACCTTTTAGAAACATCCACCCGGCCATCTCTTCTCTCTTTTCAAGTCACTATCAGTAATTTATAGTTATGAGTTTAAAGTTTAGAGTTTAGGATCGGTCCCATGAATAAATTGAATATTGAATATGATTATAAAAAAGTGTTATAAAATAACAAAAATAGCAAGGCCGAAATCCTAACTCAATTTTAGCCGACACCGAAAAAAGACTACAATTGTTACAAGTATGTATAATTTTATTTATATTTACATTAATATGAAAAAAGACTTTAAAATGTTCGTGCTTATTCGATTCATTCACATATCTACTAAGGCTAGATAAAAAAAACTTGAACTTTATATAATTTAATATAATTTTCATAACCTTATCTGTTTTTACCTGACCAGTTCATTGTTACTAACGAAAATTTCTAAATCCGTCACTTAGTTATTATATGGAAATATTATGTAGTTACTTGATGGAGGTGTTTGGCTAAAATCTAAAACAAGTCAATTGTCAACATAAGGGTTAGGTTTGTGTGGAGAACCTCGTTTAAAACGTCAACGTTTCGATTTAACAAAGAGCCAACGAAGATAACGATGGCTAACCAAACCTTAAAAAGAACTAAAAAATGATTGTATTCAACTCATATAATAATCAATTAAATATGGTCCATATGGATACTAATTACATAATATTTTTAATATTTTGCACCATTTAATAAACATTTTTGTATCTTTGCTAATGAAAATCGGTACATGAATAACATTTTTATTATGTTTGATACTTACAAGAGGAGAAAATTTGCTTACAACGTACATGATGATTCAAACACGATATTGCTCTAATTGAACATCTTTCCCGTTAAGAGGTTCGTACTCGCCTAGATAACTTTCAAGATGATTCGACAAATCGCCTTTATCGATGTTTTCATGATGATACGACTTGCACACGAGATAGAGTATCGTTTGGATCACGAGCCCGAAAAGAAAGAAAGTCAGAAGCAGTACGAAACACAAAACCCCAACCCCGACTCGCTTCCACGCCTCTAACGACCTCCCATGTATAACGAATGCCCCGAATAATATTTGTATGAGTATGAGTGACATATTTAGCAAAAAGAAAATCGTGATTGCAACCACGCGATTTCCTTTGATCAAATCCATGCTCTTTGTCATGGCTTTAAGCCCGTATGAGCTCTCTAGAACCGAAACCACACTAGCTAGTTGCCAGATCACGCTCATGTACACGGACCCCATCAAGTATATGATCAAGATCAAGTATAAAACGATGGCCCCGAATGCGTTATAAGGTAAAAGCAACAAAAAAGTAACTGCGACGAATGCTGCTAAGAAGTTGTAGACAAAGAAAGCCGCAAACATGCACAAGAAGGTGACCATGAGTCTTTTCCAGACTTTTGGGACGACGCTCATGACTTTCTTGAAAGTCAGCTCGCGTCCCGTGTAGACAGATGCAATTGTGTAGACAACTGCAGCTGTCGACAGTAGGGACAAGATTAAAAGAACAGTGAAATACGCAATCTTGAAAAGCCAAAAAGTGATCCATTCGGATGACAACGTGTCAGAGAGATTGTTGTATCTTTTGGTGCCTGGGCGTGTGACTTCTTTTTCGAATTCGGTGTGTTTGATGTCCCTGAATAACGAGTGCGAGATCTCGAGTTGTGCTAAGAAGATGAAGGTTAGAGGGAGGATGAGGGTTAGGGTTATTTGGGCAAAGATTTTTCTACATGAGATTATGATTTTGTAGCTTTCTTTGAAGATGCCAAAGAGGCCAAGAAATTGCAATTCCTCTTGTTCTCTATCCATCTTTCAAGAAAAAATGAATGAAAGTGGAATTGCAAATGATGCATAAAAGGAGGTAGAGTCTAGACTTAGACTTTCTACCAACCCACTATACCCACAGATTTTAACATAATTACAATATGTACCACTCTTCCCTTTGTTCTCACTCAAAGCAATAATATCAAGAATAATATCAAATACGAGAGAATTGCATAAAAGGTTCATCTGGTTTAACTAGATTGCACGTTTAGCTCTTAAGTTTTAAGAATTGTAAAGTTACTTTAATTTTTATATACTCATTGTACTTTTGATTCATGACATTTAATTCATTCAGTCTTTATGCATTTTATAAAATTTAGAATAATTTTTAAATTTAATTTTAGAGGCCAAAAGTCGACGGTCACGTAAAATTTTAGACTAAATTTGTAATTTGAAGTTTGGGGAGTAAACTTGCAATGACTGCATAAAATCTTAGACTAATTTTATAATTTTCAAAATCTATAAACCAAACATGCAATCTGATCAAACTACAATGACCATTTATGCAATTTTTTCTATCAATAACAATATTTAAATCACTTTGAACTAAAACAAATAATAAAGAAAGTATAAAGATATTAAACATAACTAATACTTAATTTAAATTAGATTAACTACATTATTAAATTAGATTAACTACATTAAAGATGTATTAAACAATACTAACATGTGTCAAAAGGGATAGGTTTGGTGTAAGATTATAATTAAATTAAATCAAAGGTTCAAGTTCCGTAAAAAACAACTGGCGAATATTAGTTGTGGTGTAAGATTATAATTAAATTAAATTGTGTGTATCGCTCTAAAAATTTTTTGCCATGTTCGAGTCATTTAATACATTAAATAATAAGTTTAATACATAGCGTAAACCCTATTTAAGATATTAAATAATAGTGTTGACTATGAAACATTGAAGTCTTTTTTCTTGGGTAGTTTTGTAAATAAATTGAAACCTGAGGGTATTTGTGTAGGAAGATAGCTCCACAATTGCCGTCTAGGAGGGGTTTGATTAGGTCATGTGGAAGCTTCCTCAAAGTCCTTACGTTGACTAGTCAACGCATCATGAACTTTTAATCCATCGTAATGTTTTCAGAACCGGATCTGACGTCGAACCGGACGTCTTGCCGGTTTAGTGGTCGGACCGGTCGGACCGAATTTAAGAACCGAATGACGTTATAATTATATATATAGTATATTATATATATAATTATATATATAATCAAATATAAGTAATTTATATATGATTTATATATGTATTTTATAGTTATATATAAAACTTAAGTATATTTGGGTGTGTGTGAATGCACGTCTAAGATTATAGTGAACACTTTGTCCCACATTGGTGTGGAAACAAAGTGAGGTTTGGTTTATAAGTAATTGTCTTACCACTCTAGTGTGTCTTTATGACATATTTTGCCACAAGTACAACCCGCGCGCGGGGGGTGTGCAAAAACGAGTTTTCTATTGGATTTCCATCGAACTCGTGCGTGCACGTCCCGCGGACACAAATGCAGCTTCAAAAACCAGGTCCGCGTGTGGCAGTTTTTTTGTTTTTGAAGTACTAATGACCATCGTTATATCTAACACACTGATTTATAGTTCAACACCCCGTTTTTACTCAAAAAAAACGGTCCGAACCGGTCCGGTTTCCCGGTCCGACGGCTGGTTCGGGAAGAACTGGCCGGTTCGACCACTTAAAAACGAATCATACCTGACCGGATCGATCCCCGGTTCAACCGACCGGTCCGATACGGTCGTGAAAATAATGATCCATTGTTCTAAACCCATCTTATACTCTTGACCATTTCAAATACTTGCCTTGGTTGATTTATAACCATACCCGTTAGTTTTTCTAAACGGTAGATATACTACTATGTTATTCATTTTACAGCCGAAACCGCACCTCCAAACCCACAACAGGAAACTCGTAACTGGAAAAAACCCATTGGGTTAACCCTGAGCTTTTTTGCTCAGGTGAAACTCAAACTCAAAACCTTTTCATTTATAATTAATTGTCTTGGGCACCTCATCTCAACCATTTGGGTTAAAGATCAAGGTATTAGACCGAAATCCATGCACTAGTTGAACTGATTTTAGAAACCAAATAATATTATAAGATAATTAAAAAACTAAAAGTATAATCTAACTAATTTAAAACAAATACTAAACTATTTTTATTTTTTGTGTGTATTTGTATACATATTATACGACGATTAAAGTGGTAAACAGATGAGTAATGAGATTTTAAAAGAAATGATAAAATAAATAAATAAATATTAAAAAGCCGAGCCGCTTATCCTGTCCAATTCACCGGTTCAACCGGTAACAGTGAGTTCAAAGGGCACCGTTTAGATACCTTTAACCGGACTGCTTCTATAGTGGGTTTTGGATTCGGTTTTGAAAACATTTTGCAAATAAAGATCAAATCTCAATTATTACAAGGTATAATACATAACACATGCTAAAAGTTTGTAAAAAAATTGAATAGATTGCGGTAATTGTTGTAAAAACGTTAAAACTGTCCATCAGTATAGTTTTAAGTTGGTTTTCTCTTGTTAGAAATTTCAACCAATTATTTCAAACCATAAGAAATATTGAGAACAAATCAGGTTCACTGAAACCCAATTCTCCGCATCCACATTCAAATGGATAAAACATGCTTTGGTTTACGGTTTATACTTGGAGCCAGTCGTAAAAAACCATACCGGACCATATCATAGACTATATTTCAACTTCTAAAAATATTTCGTATCAAGTATGTTTTATTATTTATATTGTGCTTAATTGAAGTGAAACCCGGCTAAGTGACCTCCTACTAGGCTTAATTGAGACCACAAATCAATTTAGATATTGATAAAAACATCAGAATCGCATATAGTCACAATAAGTTAAAGTTCTTATTCTTCAATTCTTGGACACGAATAGTGTAGCAATTTATTCACAATCATTCTTTGGTGTCTTTTTTTTTAACACTATGTAACCGATTGGACATAATCACATCTTTATTATGATGGTATTTTATCTTTTTAATTATCAAGGCTTAATAAACGCAAACATGAAACTATACTTCAGTAAAGATCAGTTTGGTTAGATTTTAATTTCCAATAGTTTGGTTTTGATTTATAATGGATAAAGGTAATTACCAACAGTTTGATTTCGACCCGAAAAACTGTTAAATCCAAATCATAAACAACCCTAAATTGTCTAGATTAAACTAAACAAGACGCTCCACGACCAATTTAAATACTCACTAACATGTAAAAGGGCGCTAGAATGATTCTATATACGTCAAAGTTATCAAATTTTTGAGAAATTGTTAAACGTAGAACGTAAACAACCCTAAATTGTTCGGTTCAAACTAGACACTCCACGACGAATATAAATACTTACTAACACGTAAAAGGGCACTAGAATGATTCTACATATGTTAAAGTTGTGATATTTTTGGAAAATGGTTAATTCCAAACCGTAAACAACCTTACATTGTCCAATGACATTCCACTACCAATTTAAATACGACCAATTAACATTAAAATCTTACTACTCTAATAAAAGGGTAATTAGAGTCATCACATATCATTTTTTTAACTCATCTAATGTCACGTGTCATATTGACATTTAACAATAAATATTTTTCCCGCCCAAAAGAATTCAATCTATTATTTTTGTATTAATGTTTTTAAATACACATTTTATTTCCAAATATATTTCCATCCAAAATTAATCAGATATAAATTTAAACCATTCCATTTTAAACTTAAAAACATATATCTCTTACTTTTTACTCAAGCAAACTCTATTGGTTAATTTTTAAAATAAGTCATAATTTTAAGATAAATGTTTACTTTAAGATTGTATAGTACCATTTAAAGAGGCACACTAAGTATAATGTTTTATATGTTTTTTCTATAGAAATTGCTATTGGTAAAAATAAAGAATTGCGTTTAGAAATTAAAATAAAATACTATTAAAAATGTATTTAAATTAGACATCAATATTTTCAATTGTCTTTTATTTCGTAACCGTCTCTTTTTCTTTTTTCTTTTTTTATTTGTTACCATCAACAAGATCATTATTTTCTAAAATTTAAGATGTTTTTAACTAATTTTTGAAACATAGTGATTTCTTTAATTTATTAGATTACGTTTTTTTTCTTTTATTATTATCCATTTTTATTATATTATTTTTTTATTTAGGTAGAACTCTTTAATCAAGTCTATTAAGATATAAAGTAGCTATTTTTAGTGTAAAATTTAGAAGGTTCTTTTAATTAATTTTTGCATTGTCCAAGCTTAATTGTATTATCATGTGAGCGTAAATTTAATAGTAAACTCAACTAAATATGTGCATGATTATGGGCTATAATTAGTGTCAAATGACATCACGAACCCTTATTTCTATGAGGCTCTTTTTTTAGTAAATTTTCATGCAACTTTTACTTACACTATCATATTTTACAGGTTTTTTATCATTTACAATTGCTCGAGACAACATTAGTCAATATTTTATTTTTTTTAATTGTCACGTTAGGTTATTTAATTAAAATTTTAAACTCATGTACATATCAATGGTTTTCTCATACAATACTTTGATAAAAATTTGATATCATTGTTTATTACTTATAATTTTTACTCATATGTAATTTTAATCGTATATTTTAAAATATCGTTTTATAATTAATAAAATTTTATTTTATTTAATATTTTATTCAACCATTATAATACACGTATTTACTAAAGCTAGTGATTCCATATATGTCAAAGTTATCATATTTTTGGCATAGTATTAAAGGAGCAAACATTGCAAGAACTCACAGAACGAACTTAATAGTTAATTCATCATTAGAAACTAAATGAAAAATAAATATTAATAATTGCCTCCCTATTTAATTAATTTACACTCATTCATCTTCATAATAAGTTTCATACACATGTGCAACTTAGAGAATTATAAGAGAATGATAGTAAACCTACAAATCTGTAAATGTTTTTAATCTTCCATATATACATAATAATAATAATAATAAAAGAAAGAGTAAACTTCACTTTTACTCCCTGTGTGGTTTGGTTAAAATAACAGTTTTCCTCCAAATGTTTCAAAATTGTGATTTTATTCCCTGTGATTTGCGATCCATCTCAGTTAACTTCAACCCACTAACATCGTTATTTTTTTCTGTTAATTCTAAGGGTATTTTGGTCATTTTACTAATAAGGACTAAAAATGTAATTTATCCAAACTGATCTAGAAACCCAACACCCCAACACCACCATAGCCACGACACCACCACCACCCCCAACTACCACCACCCCCAACTACCAACACCACCACCAGCAACACCACCACCAGCAACACCAGGTTGACCACAACACCACTACTGCCCAAAATCACAACCATTGCTAACAAAAGCCATCACCATCTGTCACCACCATTACCACCCAAAATTACAACCAACACCATCGCACCACCACCGCCCAAAACCATCGCACCACCACCATCGGTCACAACCATTCCTAACAATCATAACCATCGCTCACAAAATAAGACCTTAATCGAACATAAATTTGCTTCATAAGTTAATATGTACAAAAAAGAACACAACATCAAAATCTCACCATAACCTTCCTTCGATCTGCTTTAAATCTCCACCATCCATGTTGCTTCTCATAGATCAGAACTCTTCTAGGTTCAAGGAAAAGCAGTGGCAATGATGTTGATTTAGGGGTCGATCGAAAGTGGTGGTGCGATGGTGGTGGTTTAGAGAGATCAAGAAGGCTGATTTAGGGCTCTACGCGATGACGGGAGTAAATCAGGATTTCAAAAAAAGGTGGTGCGATGGTGTTGTTGATTCGGCCGGAGGAGTCGACGGTGGTTGTGCGATGGTGGTGGTGCGGTGGTGGTGTTGATTTGGCTTCATTTGGCAGAGATGGTGTGGTGGGGTAGGTTCTTGGTGACGGGAGAGAGTTAATAGAGGGATGATGGTGGTGGTGGTGGTGGCGGTGATGGCGATAGGCGGCGGCGGTTGTGCAGGCCGTAGTTTGTAGGATGAAGATGAATGATGTGTGGGGTGTGGAAGATGAAGATGATGTGAATATTATTTTTTATTTTGTATGTAGAACTTTTATTAATTTACATTATTAGCCCCTATAAGTTAAATGACTAACATACCCTTGTAACTAACGGAATTATTTAACAGTGTTAATGGGTTGGAGTTAATTGAAACGGATCGCAAACCACCAGGAGAAAAATCGCGATTTTGAAACGTTTGAAGAAAAACCGTTATTTTGATCAAACCACAGGGAGCAAAAGTAAAGTTTGCTCTTTAATTTATTTTAATTGTTTAATTAGAGATTTTACATTAATACAGGAATTTTAGATGCTTGATGTTTTTAATGTTCTTTTTTATTTATTATGTGATTCTTACGTTGATTTTAACTGTTTAACCAACGTGATTATACGAGTAAAATAAGGGCGTGTTTAATATACATATAGGTTTGTGTGAATTGAACTCTTTGTATCTACATAATATTTCCATGTGTACATATCTAGTACTATAACCGGTTGACTACAATCTCATTTGATCAAGGGACCAGTTATTGATGACGACATGCATGTGCAGGCATGCAAATTAGATTCTAGGTTCAAACCGGTATGGGTTTGGTCAAAGATGGTGTAATCAGTTTTTTTTTTCAAATTAAACCGGTTAGTTTTTTATTAGGAACGAATCACTTTTGATCATTTGAAATGAAGTTGTAATGGTTTGGTTCTAGTTTGACTGATTTCAAAGTATGTCATCACAGATCAATTTTAATCCTATAGTTGGCTCATCCAAACTAGGTTCAAAACCGGGTTTGGTTCCCAACCTTATTTTTCACCCATGTACATGTATGTCCACTTCAAGCTGTTATGCTTTATCAAAGAATAAGAGTTGCTGCATAAACCTCTTAGATGCAAACCATTCTAGTATTAGTTGGATTATTCGCTTCACGATATATCAATAATAATTCGACTCATTTGTGTCGCAAACATGTCAAAATCAACATTTTATGTTTTTAAATAGGTCAAGCCGTACTATGAACATCTTTTGGTGTATTTTATATTGCATAGCTATTATATATTCTAATATTAACTTTTAAATCTTGATTTAAAACAACCTAAGATCATCCTCGTTCAATTCGTTAATAATTTAAAACAAAAGAAAAATCAAACATAGTATGGCTTAATTGTGCTCAATACTTCTTAATAACAGTTCCCACTAATTCATTTTTATTCATTTATTTACTTAGAAACACCAAATATTATTTGTATTTTCTAGTAACATGCATTCCATTCTCATGTGCATGGTACAAGCAAAATCTTCAATCTTCCATATGTCAAATCATAATAATTTTTCTACAAAACACGTTGTTTTTCTTAAACTTTTATTATATTTTCTACACCCACACTGTTGTAGATATTATATTAATTTTTAGTAATGTACTGTTGAACGCCGGTCAATAACGACATTTTTTTAATATGTAAATGCCACCAAATTACAGTTATACAAAGTATTTGGAGTATATGTTCTTATTTATTAAAGAATAAAGATTGAAATTTTAGACACAAGCCGTCCTTCAAAATCTTTAAATACCGACCACAAATCGCTACTCTTAAACCCCCAAAACTCCCCCCACTTCTCTCTCTCTCTCTCTCTACACACACACTCTCTCTCTCTAAAAACTCTTTAAGGTTAAATTTAAGGAGAAAATACAGAAGCTTCAAAAATGTGCCAACAGACTTCATCTCCTTGTTGTGGCAATTGTAAATCAACCAAACAAGTTACAGATATCTACGACCAATTTTTGCCCCACAAAAACCACAAACAACAAACAAAAGTAATCACACAAACCATCGATCAGCACCAACAATATAGCAAGCCTAACAACAAGACCAAAAGTCATATTCCTTTAGCCGTTAATGAAGCCATTTCGATAGCGAAAATCGCCATCCCGATGATCCTAACCGGCCTGTTGCTGTACTCGCGGTCAATGATCTCGATGCTCTTCTTGGGTCACCTCGGTGAGCTAGCACTCGCTGGCGGTTCGCTGGCCGTTGGGTTCGCGAATATAACAGGATACTCGGTGCTTTCGGGTTTAGCCATGGGAATGGAGCCCATTTGTGGGCAAGCTTTTGGGGCCAAAAGACACACTCTTCTTGGTCTTTGCTTACAAAGAACTGTTCTATTATTGGTTTTGGTATCACTACCGATTGCAGTTTTGTGGGTTAACATGAAAAGCATCTTGCTTTTATGTGGGCAAGATGAAGACATCGCTACACAAGCACAAACTTATCTTGTATACTCACTTCCAGACCTATTGGCTCAATCTTTACTGCACCCATTGCGAATTTACCTCCGTTCGCAATCGATAACTCTTCCGCTAACATTCTGTGCATCTCTTTCCATCTTTCTCCATATACCCATCAATTATTATCTCGTAAATAGCCTAAATTTAGGGATCAAAGGTGTTGCAATCAGCAGCGTGTTAACAAATTTCAACTTAGTGGCTTCATTGGTGGTTTACATACTCATTTCAGGGGTGTACAAGAACACATGGGGAGGTGTTACGAGAGAATGTCTTAAAGGGTGGAACTCGTTACTGAGTCTAGCGATTCCGAGTTGCTTATCGGTTTGTCTCGAGTGGTGGTGGTATGAAATCATGATATTGTTGTGTGGGTTGTTGGTTAACCCCAGAGCCACAGTGGCTTCAATGGGGATTTTGATTCAAACTACAGCATTGATTTACATATTCCCGTCGTCGTTGAGTTTCAGTGTGTCAACTCGTGTTGGTAACGAGTTGGGTGCGGGTCGACCCAGTCGGGCGAAATGGGCTGCGGTTGTGGGGCTCTGTTGTAGCTTCTTCATGGGGTTTTCCGCTTTGGTTTTTGCAGTGAACGTGAGGAATGTATGGGCGACCATGTTTACTCAAGATAAAGAGATCATCGCATTGACTGCGATGGTGCTACCGATTATCGGCGTCTGCGAGCTGGGAAACTGCCCGCAAACGACGGGGTGCGGTGTCCTGAGAGGCACCGCACGCCCGAAAATCGGAGCGAATATTAATCTGGGATGTTTTTATCTTGTGGGGATGCCGGTGGCGGTGGTGTTGGGGTTTTATATGGGATTTGATTTCGAAGGTTTGTGGTTGGGTATGCTGGCGGCGCAGATGTCATGTGTGGTGACGATGTTGGTGGTGTTGGGGCGTACGGATTGGGAGTTTGAGGCGGAGAGAGCGAAGGAGCTGACGTTGAGTGGTGGCGGCGGCTGCGGTGGCGGTGGCGCCGGCGCCGACGACGGTGTTGTGGTGGTTGTTGAAGATGTTAAGGAGACAGAGTACAAGTTGATAAAACCTGAAATCAAGGAGGATGAATCTCTGGGTTTTGGGGCTGATTTAGTTTGATGACTTCATCGATTCGGATTTTTTTATATAATTATTATATTTTTTATGTGTAATTCGTGTAATGTGTTGTAAAGTATATAGTGGGAGAGACTAGAGAGGGTGGATGGGACCATTTTTTGATAGTTTAATGCTTAACCAAGAGAGAGAATTTTTTATATTTTTCGTTTGTGTGTGCTTATTTTCTCCCATCGAAGTTCATACCGTTGGCTATTATTTGTTGAAAAATTTTTGTTTTTATGGAACGGTAAACACAAACCCACTAATCTAAATATCTAATGGTAAATCTTTGCATATGTTTACGGCGGTACTTCAACCTTTTTTATTTTCTTTATTGAAAGGACTTCACATCCTCTTAGTACGATTGTGTTAAATACGTTTCAAACCTTGTATATTAATATACATCTGAATCATAAGTAATAAGTTTACATCATTTACATTGGTAAACTATAGTTTACTT
>BJCN01318325.1:1178-12370 GCA_018326445.1 Flaveria brownii
GCCAAGTGGTAATCCCAATTACCATTTTATTAGAGTAAGGGGATAAAAACGACTATAACCGACTATAAAACGGGTATAGCCGGTGGGGTAGGAACCAGGTAGAAATCGATCTAAGAAATTTAAATAACAACTAGGTACTACCCCTTGGATATTTTCAAGTCCATACCGATTCCACTCTACTCCTTAAAACAGATACGCGTATGGGTCAGATCCTCGGGTTCAGATATGAAACTGGTTTTTCTTTCACCAGCATAAAGCATCCACAACCCATTCTTTAAAGTTTGTGAGTGTAAACCTTATATTATATGAAATGATTTTGTGTGATTATGGGTGGATGTGAGAGAAAATATTATTGTTCATCTGTAAATTTGAAGATTTACTGTTTAACCGTTATAATTTTTTTTAATATATTTTAAAGTGGTTTTGAGTATAGAAGAGAGAAAATGTTATGATAAAAGGTATAAAAATATTATTTAACTATAAGAAAAAATAATAATTTTTAATGTAATTATAAAAATAAAGATAAAAAATAAGTTGCCAATTGAATGAGCACAACTACAATCATATCTGTGGGCTAAGTCAATTTCTAAAGCCCAATTTATACATTTTCAAAATCATCAAGCAATAAACTGATCTAGGGTTTCATAACTGTTCACCGTTGACGAAAGATCAAAGCAGCTGCTCGCCGGAGTAATTTCAACAGGTTCGTCGTATGCAACTGTTAAATCCACTTACGTTTTTATCTAATTGCTTTAAATTTTCATTGATATCGGCTAATCTCCGCTAATTTTATGATTAAGATCGATTAGTGTCATTCCGTGATCCTTAGATCCATATGTTTGTTCGCACTGTTTATGTTTACTTAGTTTATCTTATATGTGTTGAAAAGTAGTAGCTTTATGTTACGTGAAGACATTGGATTTTTAGGGTTTAGTTTATCTTATATGTGTTGAAAAGTAGTAGCTTTATGTTACTTGAAGACATTGGATTTTTAGGGTTTTTTGGTATTTGATCTATGATCTATAATTTAGCTGCTGGAATCTTTGATAATTTTGGTTAATCATGATATAGTGCATTTCGAGTTTGCTGGTGGAATTCTGTTTTGTTTTGAATTGGATTGGTTTGTATGTTATACCTTATCATTTTTGTATACAAGAAAAACACGAAGATGGCGGCAGCGTTTGCACCAGTGAAGCCAGGAAAGCTGGGACTGGAAGAGCCTCAAGAGCAGATTCACAAGATTAGAATTACGCTCTCCTCGAAGAATGTTAAGAATCTTGAGAAAGGTATTCGTGTTGTCAACATTGGCTAGTTCGTATTCATTGCAGTTGGACCTGAATTTCTTGATTAATTAAGGCTGATTCGTTTATAGCTTCATTTACTAGACCATGTGTTTTATAGTAGTTGTTGGCAACTTGTGAAGTTATTCTCTTTACAATTATTGGGTACTTGGGTAAAGTAATTGTTGCAACATGAATTTAGGTTGTTCGCCTTTTCCCTTGTGCCCTCAAGCTTGGCAAAACCGAAATCCTTGATGCATTGAAGTGTTGTTCTATCATTGTTGTTAATTTAGTTATTGAATTTTTCTGTGATATATACTCTACAAAGGTTAATCTGGGAATATGAACGAGGTGTTCATGGTCTGTTTTGGTTGGGCAAGCAAACCGACCGGTTTGGTTGGATAGGCTGGACGTGGCAAAACAGTTTGGTTTCACTGTTTAAACCTATCTTTTCTAAATTTGGAATCATTAGTTTGTGTTAGAATTTTTGAGAATAAGAAGGGTGATTTATGAATACATATGCTTAAGTTTATATCTTAAAAATGGGAAAAGGCAAAAAAGGTAATTGGTCATTCAAGTTCCAAATCGTGACATGAACTGTTGGGCTTGATTTTCAAAACGGAAAGCATGAATGTACAAACCTTAAGCCTCCTTAACCAGCCAATTTGCTTCAATTTAGGTGGTTTGGTCAGGTTCAAAGGTGTATGAACTCCTCTAATTACCATATGTGAACCAAGAGTATTAGGTTAAATCCTTACTCAATGCTTTGTGAATGAGACTGTCCAGTTGTTATATTATAAATATAGACTGCCAAAATACCATCTTTGTAGGATATGATGCTTCATTTATTTATCTTGAGGGTTTTGTCACGCTGATTTACTATTGAAGATAATATTTACTTATGTTTTTTAATGACAGTCTGCATGGATCTGATTCGCGGATCCAAGGACAAGAAATTGAGGGTTAAGGGACCAGTAAGAATGCCAACCAAGGTTCTTAACATCACCACCAGGAAATCCCCATGCGGTGAAGGTATTAAACAGAACATGTTTTTGTACTGCAATGCAACTTCTTGTGTTTTAATAAATTTTATTATCTTTGACGTGTTTTGATGGTCAACAAAATATCTTGCTTTGCAGGAACAAACACGTGGGACAGATTCGAGCTTCGGGTTCACAAGCGTGTTATTGATCTTTTCAGCTCACCAGATGTCGTGAAGCAAATCACCTCCATCACCATTGAACCTGGTGTTGAGGTTGAAGTAACAATTGCTGATCCTTAAATGCATTAACCCCTTATATTCTCATTATTTCTTGTTGGAGGTCAGTATTTGAGATGATATTTTATGTAGGATTTTTGCAATCACAAACAATTTTGGAGTTAAATATTTGACTGGAAGGATTAACTGATGTTTATTGTCATTTATTTGTTTTCTTAAATCATTTGGGCATAAATTATGAGTTTTAGCTAGGTTTGTTTAGGCTTGATCTAGTTGTTTTCGTGGAGATTTTGGGTTGAACCCTCAATCACAGTTTTGGAAACGGTAAAGTGGTAAACCAACCGGTTTGGTTGGTTGAACTGGATTGTTTTGGTGGTTTTGACTTATTTTTTTTATATATTTGTTTTTCAAATTGTTAACATGTATTATAGCTTTTAAAGTTATAAAAATTGCTTCTTGAGTATTGTAAACATATACATAAATTTATATTCCTTAAATATAAAGGCTGACTTTAAAACTAAGTTTTACAAAGCATTTTATTAAGTTACTTAAAGTGTCATGCTTTTTTAAAGACAAGTTTTATAAGCGGCTCAAATTTTATAAAACCTTATTGTAAATGTTAGAATTTTTTTAAAATTATTATTAAGTGACTTAAGTGGAATATATATAAGTCCTAATTACTAGTTAGTGTTAATTTTTTAAATATAATTGATAACTAGATATTAACTTGGATCTTTATATTATCTATTTAATTCATTTAATTTCAAAATTTTTAACATTTATGAAAAGTTTTTATAAGCGTAAAACATCTAATTAAAGTTAAGTGACTTTATGTATTGTCATTAATAAAAGGTAATAATCGTTAAATCCATAGCAAATATGACATTGACCGTCTCACATGTTCATGATGTTGTGTTCATTGACGCCCAAATGCTTCGTCAATTTTTTTGCCACTGACACATTGCAATGCTTAATACAAATCTTGAGATCAACGGTAAATATCCACCACTGACTCTAACTCCATGTCGGTCAATAGAAGGATAGAGCCTAACGGAAGTTATGTTCAGCGAAGTCATGAGAGAGCGGTGGTAGCTCTTCGTGCAAGCTATCATAGCAAATCTTCTTTGGAGTAGTCGCACTAGACGAATAGCTTATTTCACTAGTTGGGAATTGGGATACTTTTGAGGTTGTACGAGCTTTAACCAGGGTTTCTTATAGAAGGACCGTTGATGCTGTAGCAATTTACATAACATTATCAAGAATCCCAAGGCATTAAAGCATTCACTTTTTACTTTATATAGTTGTATTTCTTAAAGGGTTGAAGGAATAAAATGAAAGTTCATAATTTTTTCCTAACTTTTTCTTTACAAACCTAATCCTAATTCAGGTCTTCTCATATTTATTATGTTCGCAAATATATTTCGTATTTTTATTTAAGGGTAAACTAGGTAGAAGTAAATATATATAAACACACAAACCGATATATAAACTAATTATTATCATTAAAGTTGTAACATAATATATATGATGGTCTATCCTCTTTAAACACGTGATTACTAATAATGATTTGAATTCAAAAGTTATATAAAAGTAAAATAAAAATACATATAAAAATATACTTTGAATAACACCTTTCATTCTCACAATTAACTTTGACAATTCCTTCACAGGTCAGATGGGTTTTCTAGAAGTCGTAAAATGGGCGGTTTGTTGAGTTACATGGTATGTAAAAACTGATCGCGTTAAAAAAGTGAATTTTATGTGTAAACTACAAAAGATCATGCAAATGAAATAAAAAAATAAACGCATTAATTTATTACCTAGAAAAGTGAAACAAAATGCAGATTCTTTGAGCAAGAATTGCAAGATAAGAGAGAACAAATATTCCCAAAATAAAACACCAAAAATACTATTTTAGACCAATATTTATTGACAACATTGGGACCAGTTCACCCAACTATGGAGACCATTTTACAGCAATATTTCCAACTAACCGCCATCTGCTGGACCAATCTTTCTGACCAGAACAATACATAATAATGTGTTTGTCTGGCCCATTTTGCCTTTTGGCAATTGAAAGTTCTGAAGTATTGGACCCACCCAACCAACCAAAAATTTGAGGCGTCAAACTACAAGAAAATAATGACGTTTGATACAAAATTAATCGTGAACTAACCACCATGACGGTCAATACACACCTTTGCTATTACAAGTTTACGACCACACAGATGATGATAAACGGGTGCCACTATTGATATCCCTAAAAAGGGCTTTTACTGCTATAGCATGCGACGCCCGTATACATATGAGAATATATGCAGTAAAATAGAGGTAAGTTTAACCCGCTCATGATGAAACAAAATCATGGATACCCACAAACAATGTCAATCACAAATCCTTGATTCATTTAGTAAACCAGTTTCTGTTTTTTCAGAGACAGCAAATGAGTTTCAGATCCAACAATTTAAAAGCTATCTCATTCTTCTACTTCTAATCATTAAAATGACTATTTCAATGGGGCAAAGTGCCTGGATTTGAGTTCTCTTGAAGTTAGTTCTTTGGGTGTTCCTTGGTTCTTTTAACAAAATCGAAGAAAGAAAAAGAAATTTAAAACCAGAGTTAGTACAAAACGAAGTCGACAAGTTCTAGATGTTCCCATCATTATCAGCATCTGTATGCAGACCAGCAGGATACATTCTAAGCCCTCTAGTGCGCGCAGGGGCCCCGCCTTTCATAGAAGTTAAATCAAGCACAATCCTGCATCAAGTAAAAAAACCAATAAGTTTCATAGTAGTTCACTGAATACAATTTAACTAGTGAGAAATATTCATGTTAAGAGTCTCATAGAACTTACTTCTGATCATCATTCTTACAGTTAATAACGATCTTTTCAGCAATTTTGGAGAGTGAGATCTCCGTTGGCAATGCAAACACCTCAGTTGCTGGATTCAAATACAAGAAAGGTGAGATTGAACTAAAAAGTTGTCGGTGCGGGTGGGGGGAAGGTTAATGTGCTTCTGATGTTTAAAGTTGTAAACTTGTAATAATCAGACAAAACGCTTGAGTGTTTGATGAATTTGATTATAAGGTTAAAAATGGGTAGCTATGTCATTTTGGTTTTTACCTATAGAAAATAAATTTTGTTGCAGGCTTGCAGCTAGTATGATTGTATGAAACAAGTAATTCAAGCAATACTTATTTTACAGATAAATATCAGAACCAGAATTTGTTTATCCAATACTAGAAACTTATTATAGCGACATGCCAAAATTACATAACCAGTTCCAAAACGCAGATTCAAACACCCTCAAACAGATGTTAAAAAAAACTTACTTGATTTTAAGGTAGCATCTGTACTTCCATCAAGACCCAAGATTTTCTATAACAAACAAATCAGATTAAACACTGATCAAAATTCAAAAGCCTACTAAAGTTAAAACAATAGGCAAAAAAGTAAATTCACCTTAAGTCGCTCATAACAAGCCTCAAGGTCATCATTCACCAAAATATGATCAAAAAGACTACTAGAAGTTCCTTGTTCAAGCTCAGCCTTAGCATTCCTAAGCCGCTTTTGGATCACTTCCTCAGTCTCTGTCCCTCTATTTGACCAAATTATATCAGAATGTAATTAAATCAACCAATAACATTAACAATACAAAATTGCTGTTCATAAATGTTATAAAATGTATAATTTAAACCTTGCACGAAGGCGTTTCTCAAGTTCCTCAAACGAAGGTGGACAAATAAAGATGAAAATAGCTTCGAGTGAACTAGACCTCACAGACCTTGCCCCTTGAACATCAATGTCTAGGATACATCTCTACATAATTATACACTTGGACTTTCAAAATCAAACTCAGACTAACAACACATCCAAAACATCATGTTGGAATAAATATGTGTATCAAGATGACCGATAATTAATTTTAAAAACTATACCTTTCCAGCATCAGCAACTCTATCAACAGCTTCTATACTAGTCCCGTAAAGATTTCCATGAACAGAAGCAAATTCTAGAAATTTCCCAGCTTTAATCTCTTCTTCCATAACGTCTCTGTTAGTGAAATGATAATGAACACCGTTTTCCTCTTTTTCCCTTGGTGCCCGAGTTGTGTGGCTAACTGAAAACCCAAACATTGTCGGGAAATCTTTCATTAACATATTAATTAGTGTGCCCTTACCCACACCAGACGGGCCACTAATTACCACAGGTGTCTCTGCGTCACCTATAACTCCCTTACTCCAAGAAACTACTTCAGTTCCAAATTTCTTCTTTTGTTCTTGAACAAATTGAGTGTCAGCCTAACAACGGGTATTTACTTGATAATTAACATCATATGACATGATCACATAATTTTCAAGAAAAATATAAAACAATCCACCTCAAGAAACCAAACACAGTCACTAGATTTCGAATTGTGCTTGATAATCAAGATTCTATCATTGTTCAGAAGCATCATCGAATGACCCTTAAATGCATTCGGCTTTGTTCCAAGAACAACTGGAATCACCCTTTACAAACAAAAACAAATATATCTAGATTAAAACTGTCATCAAACCACAGTCAAGGCAAAAAACACCATAAAAAAGCTTCAAACTCACCATTCACCAGAGGACTTATCAAATATACGAACCCCATTGGACGTTGGATCATCAAACCCACCAATGACATACTGATGAACACAATAACATAATTCAAATTGGGCACAAGTCTTCAATGATATTAAAATAAACTGAAAATCGATTCAACATCATACTGTCTTATTCCTAACAGCAATGGCGGATTCGAACTCCTTCAGTTTCAAATGACACCCATTTGAAATCCTCAAATCATCAGCAAAGAAAACTGGAGCTTCCCCCTAATCACCAACAACACAAATTAAACAAAATTTGATCTAATTTCGCATTTCATTTTATCAAATCTTCAAAAACTGAAGGTTTTGCTCACCATTAGATCAAGCTTTCCAACAGATTTATGATCTGCAAAAGAACAAAATAATGATAAAGAAATAAGCATACATCAGCTTCAAGATCTAGCAAAAAGTAAACAAATAGACAAATATCACCACCGCTGGAATCCCCATCGATATAACTGACAAAAACACGGCTGATTATTTGATTGATTGAATAACGAATCGGTCAGATTAGAAGCTAAAGAACAGAAAGAACAACATCAACATCAAAACCCCAAAAACCCAAAAAAGATTGAACCCTAGAAATGCAATTAACGGCTAAACAACCACATTTACGACTAAACATTTACAAGAATGCTAAAAACTCACATAAATGACTAAATTAGAAGATACCCACCAAAATCCATGAGAAATTGATGAAAGAAACATGGGATTTAGGAAGAATTACCTGACGGAGGGAGGGATTGAGGATTGATTTATATAATAATCAAGAACAAAATCTAGAAAAAGAAGAAGAAGAAAGATTGAAAATGGGGGATCATTCCCATGTGAAAGATTATTATTACTAGAGAGATTAAAGGGGAAGTAAGATGGGATTGAGAAAGTCAAGACGGTGGAAAGAAAAAACGTAGGCCGCCATATTAATATTTATGGAGAGAGAAGAAGCAGGAAGAAGGTGGATCTTCGGTCGTTGCAGACAATCGACCTCTTATTTTTCCTTTGATTTGTAATTGTAAATTATAAGGAAATTCTAACGGCGTAAAAGAGTCAAGTCGGCTCGTAAGATACTGTGGATCAGTTTGAAAAAATCTTGAATCGAGTCGAGCTTAAACAAACTCGAGTATGAGCTCGAGCTCTTATAATTGCTCGTTTAGTAAATAAGCTCGAGCCAGCTCGCGAGCATAAACGAGTTTTTTATTTCATATAATTTTTTATTTACATATCATAGTAACGCCTTACTCCCGTATGGGAGTATCATAAATAGCTCAACGACATTTGTAGAAGTGAAGGGTTTTGTGATCAAAGGTTACAGGTTCGAATCTGGATCCCAAGGGGGTTTTTCGCGGTGGGCTTTCAGACGACGGTTTCCTCCTTGGACTGGTGATCGGATGTCCGGTTTCGGTTAGGCCTCTTGGAGACGCCCCACCATAAGTGGGGTACCCCTGCTCGGGTAACCTTGTCAGGTGGGTTATCGGATTCGGGGCCTCGAGCGGCTATTAAAAAAAAGAATGATCAAGTAATGATCAAGTGTTGAAACTGCATACGTGGTAGTGTTCATTGCTTACAACTCGCTCGCTAAAGCAAATGCCTCAGCTATACTAATATAAAAGATTTATTGACCGTTCACAATCTAATAGATACCACCAATTTCTTTATGTTTTAATATTGGTTTGAATGTTAAGTATCACCTATTTCTTTTTTATATTTCATCGGTTAGACTTATGTCTCATATTTCATACTCAATACTTTAAGCATTCCACTCAGCCATTTCTTTCTCCATGAAAGGTAACGCCTAGTGTTGCATCCCTTTTACTTGTTATAAATACATGGAAACCACCAGGCTATCAATTACGTAAATGACCGTGCAACATTTCACGTCTATTAGTGATAGATATATGTCAATTATCTATCTATATAATTAGAAAGTCTTAGCTACAGTATGTACAAGGGTATATGCGTTATGTACAACTTTTTATTGCAGGGGTGGGTAAGCGTAATGTTGCACATGTGTTTTGCTCGGAACAAAGCATCATTTGATTTCTAAGAACAATCACAGATCTCTCTCATCAAAACACATACAATCAGAGATCAAAGAGGAGAAATCGAAGTTGGGTCAAAGTTGAAGATGCCACGTTTTTGGTGGACTTACGGAGGCTATCACCGATGCTTATGGGTGGTGTCTTCGGCCACAAACACAGTTGACGTCGTGTCAGAGCTTGATGTTGGGAGATTCTGGCTACATACAAGTGAAATCGGACTTTGCATGTTTTGGGTCAGATTCGACTGGCCTAAGTCTCATAGTCGTTTAAAGGTTTTTTTTACCCAAACTCGCTTGGCCTTTAAAATTTTCACCGCCTTTCGCCGACAACGTTTACAGATGAGTAGTTTTCATCGACTTTAATTCCTACTTTTCATCAATTTCTTATGCAATTATCATTTACTCGATCTGGATTGTTCAAAATTGTTGTACATTTGAGTCTATGGCATAGAAAATTAGGTTAGATTCTACAGTAGGTGACACTAAAAGTTTTAAGGTTTACTTCATCACTATAGGTTGTATAATTCCTGAGTTATATTAGAAATAAGGGGCCATGGTGTTAGTTATATATTGGGTGTGTTTGGCTTTGTTTTCAAAATTGACTTATTGACTTTTTTAATAAGTTAATAAGTTAGTATGAAGTGACTTATTAACTTATTCTCTTACAACAATCGCATTTCAAACAATATAAAATGACTTTTTTAACTTTCTAAAAGTTAAAAAAATTAAAAGTTAGATAAAAAACCACTCCCAAACACCCACATTGTCTCCAACGTTGAAGATGAATTATATATATAGCATGGGGCTTGGCCTGTTGTCGGCCATTGTATTACGGTGTTAGTTATAAGCTATTGTCTCCAAAACGTCGTAGTTTTTGACTTGCATTTGTTTTAAACTTTGCTGTTTGGATAGCCAGGCAAGCAACACTACATAGGCCCGAGGAATGAATTGAGAGTTATAATAGGCTTACTTCCTTATCATCTAAAATTTTATGTATTTTGTTACAAAATTTTGTTACACCTTTTGTGTTTCAATGATGTGATGTGTTTTAGCACGAAATATGTATCTTTTTTATAATGTGGTATGATCCTTTCAAGTGCAAATGAAAACTATATTTTAAATGTGTTTTCATTTGATAGTTTGGAGATGGATCATTTTTGCTTAACAAGAGATATGCAGGACGTACAACTTTTCTCATTGCATAATACTTTATTTGCTTTATAAACTTCATAGTTTATAACTTTCTTTAAGTTCGTACAAATTCCAAGTTTTTGTCCTTCAGGTTGCACATGATTGAAGGTTGTCTTTAGAGTTGAAGGTGAGGTGTGTTATTAGATTACAAAAGAACCCCGCTGCAATGCGTAGGGTTCATACCTAGTTAGTGATTAATATACGTAAGAAATAACATCTAACTAAAACCTAACACATATTTCAATCCTTGACTTTGAATTGCATTTCTTCTAGCCAATGCTTTTATTTTTCCTTTGATTTGTAAATTATTAGGAAATTCGGGTGTAAAATAGTCAAGCCGGCTCGCAAGCTATCAAGGATCGGCTTGAAAAAATATCGAATTGAGCCGAGTTTAAATGAATTCGAGTACAAGTTCAAGCTCTCATAATGGCTCATTTACTAAACGAGCTCGAGTCGGCTCGCGAGCCTAAATTAGTTTTTTGTTTTATATAATTTTTTATTTACATATTAAATATATATGAATATATATTTACATAAATATTATTATTATATATATTATTATGATAAAAGTAATTAAATAATGTATAGAGTAAATCACACTTTTTGTCCTTTTGTTTTGTAGCAAATTTCAGGTTTCGTCCTTAAACAAAGAAAATTACAGTACACATCCTTTATGTTTAAAAACACTTGCACGTTTCATCCTATCCTCTGATAGACGTTAAATTTGGTCGTTAAGTCAGGTCACGTGCCTGATATATGAGAATAGTTTGGTCTTTTTATCCTTTTTATTAAAACCCACCCTAACCCAACCCACCCCACCCCACTTCACA
>BJCN01318347.1:0-17919 GCA_018326445.1 Flaveria brownii
TGTTAGATTGTAGAAAACTAGTAAAATAGTGTTTGACTTTTTAAAAATGATCCATCCTGATCCGAACCCATCCTGATCCAAACCCATATTGACCCAAACCCATATTGACCCAAACCCATCCTGACCTTTTTTTCTAAATGACCCATCCTGACCTTTTTTTCTAAATGACCCATCTTAACCCAAACCCATCCTGACCCAAATCCATCCTAACCTAACATCCAACCCAATCCAACCCACCCATTTTGCCACCTTTACTAGTGTTCATTCGTAAAGCTCTTATGGACTAATGAACTAATTATGAACAAATAATCGAACAGGATTTTATGGTCGATTTTTTTTTCATCAAGGATATGAACATGTTTGTATTTTGTAACATCCTGGGTTTCCAGGATCAAATGTAATAATATTGTTAAAAAATCATTCGTAAGAAGAAACGAAGAAAGCAAGCACGTCAATCTTATCCCACATCGTTGAAGAAGTAATTCACATGCATGCTTACTTTCCTTATATATAGAAACCCTAAGGTTGAATCTAGAATATAAGTTTTTTCTAATATAAAGAGAATCACAAGTTCTCAATACTCCATTGGGTATTATTAGTAGTTGTTTTTGGAGCTCGGATAGGAGCACGAGTAGGGATACTCTACATTAAATTATCGTAGATAATTTTAATGTATGTTCTCGTTTAAGTTTATGTCAATTTAATTATTATTTATTTTAAACTATTGTTATTATTATTAGAAGTAGTGTTAGATTTAGTAGTATTGTAATTTTAGACGTTAGGGTTATTGTTAGGGTAGGTTTTGGGTAGTCTGGCCTTAGTTAGGCATGGACTAATCACTCATGTTTAAACAAAATATTATAAACCAATTTTCAATCATAATAATAACTAGTTAGTTGTATCATTACCTAACATAGGATTACTTAAGTTTTATCAGAATCTAGAGATATTATCAGATTGTACTAGAAATGGTTATCAACTATTGTATTCATTCCTTTGTTATAGTATCTTGCTTTTCAATAAGATTTCTTTTTCATTAATCTTCGAGTTTAACAAATGATATCAGATACACGTCAATCGACTTAATTATAGAGAAGAGTGATTACAAAGACAATTATGTTGATAGCAAATGTTTCAACAAATTTCAAATTGATGGAATGAATGATTTCTGTTTGTGGAGATTGAATATGGGAGCTCTATTAGTTCATCAAAGGATCGTTGATGCAATCACTAGAGTAGATATGTTGTAGGCTAACATTATCAATAACGAAATTACGGAGATAATGGAGATGGCACACAGTGCTACTACACTTAGCATTGGTCATCGGGTCCTAAAGGAGGCTTTTAAAAGACAACGGCGGTCAAAGTATGGTCGAAATTGGAAGGCCAATACAGGATAAAGTCATTAGCTAATCGAGGGTTTTCTCATATGCATGTAGATAAATCGAATGTTCATGAACTGTTCAGTAGTAAGTTCGTTTATGTTCATTCTTTTAGTTAAATAAACAACCATGAACAAAAGAATTATTTCATTTAATTAAATGAAAGGACATGGACACATGTTTTGTTCCTTCATTTGTGTTCGTGAACATTCTTTATTTTCAATCATGTATGTTCATTTATGTTAGTTTATAGTTCGTTTGCTTACATTTTGTTCGTTTATGTATAAACAAATTTTTATGTGCATATTTTTATGGTTTTTTAGATGAATTGTTATAGATGATTTCTTGATGAATCATTATGGATTTTCTAGTAGAATCATATTTTTAGGAAGAATCATATGTATTTGAACCATTGATTTATATTTGTTTTTTATAAATTATTATGTGTCAGACTTGTTGGTTTATGTTTATTAATGTTTGTTCGTATTCATTTATGTTTGTCGGTTATATTCTTTTAATTTTGTTCATTTGAGTTTGTTTACGTTTGTAAAGTGTCCGCTTAGCTTTTTAACGATCGAATATGAACAAAAATGAGCATTTTCATAATGAACAAACATCAACAAATTTTTTATTTAATTATGTGTTCGTGTTCGTTTTCGGTTAAAGTTAAATGAATAGATACGAACATGACGATGTTCATGTTTGTTCGTTTTGTTTACAAACCTAGTTCTCAAGAAGCATGGGTATATTTTCCAAATAACTCAAAGGTAAAACAATCTCATATCACACTGATGAATATAACAAGTTGGTGCTAGATCTTGAAAATATTAAGGTTAAAACAGATTATGAAGATCAGGTGATTATTTTGTCATCATTACCTTGGGAAGACACTTTGGTGCTGTTTATTTTTTCTGCAGCAAAATACCTGCAGTTCGTGGATCATATCTGCAGACATCTGCGGTAGAAGAGGTGGACCAAACGTCTGCAGTTTGCAATAAGAATACTGTTTGTTTTTTAAAATCTACGAACTGCTAAAATATTTTGTAATTAAAATAAACCTACTTTTTATTTTAAAAAGTACTTCAACATATAAATTTAAATAAAAGTTATATAGCATTGCAATAATATTCATAAAACCATAAAAATACATTTTATTCAAATCATTTAGTCCACGTTTTTAATAGTTATAAAACCATTCAAATACATTTTATTACACGTGGATGGTGGGTGGAGGCGGACGGTAGTGGAGGACGGTGGTGGTGGACATGGGTGGTGGTAGGTGATGGTGTTTAATCCTCTCCAGACTTTAGAAGTGGTTGTGCTAAGTCTGCACCATGCAGACCTCGCGCGGACCTTTTTTGATAAAAAGTCTTCCAAAAAACAAACACTCTGAAGACCTCGACGTATGCGCGTGGTCTGCGCGGCGCAGACAAAAGAGGTCAGGAAGAGCTTTTTCACAAAAAACAAGCACCCCGTTGTCGATGAAGGAAGTTATTGCTACTTTGTATTCAAGAGAAATCAAATGAATATTATGTAAAAGTTAAATTCGGCATGCCTTTTATATAAGGGGTAGAAGTGACCAAAGGAACTCAAAGTCAAAATTAAATTCAATATCCAAATCCAACTTTATGAGAAAATTTTATATGTGTAACTCAAAAAAAACATCTTAAGAAAGATCGTCACAGGAGAAAGAAGAAAAATAAGAAATCAAGCTATTACAAGAGTTACGTAAATTCACCTCCTAAATGATCATTTAATGGTTATGAAATTTTGTTGTGACAAAAGAAACCTTAAAGGATGACTCGATCATGGATTTAGGATGCTCATATCATATGAATCCAACAAAAGTTTCTTTAAAGATTTGCAATGCAAAGATCTTAGCACGGTGCAACAAGGAGATGATAGGCCCTGCTATTTTAAAGGAATTGGTATTGTTGCTTTCTAGCTTGAAGAGGGAGCATAGATAAGCAACACAATGTGAGATACATTCCTAGTTTATCAAATATTTGCTCTATATAGGTATGTTTGAAAGGATTGGGTGCCATGTTAGTCTTAAAAATGTCAAAGGTAGGGTAGTGTAAGCTGGTTCGATGATATTGATGTTTGGAACTATAAAAAGAACAACATCTATGTCCTTGATGGTAATATGTTTCAAGGCACTATTCTAGTTGCTTATGAAAGAAAAAGTAATTCTGTCATTCTGGCATAACAGGATGGGCCATATTTTCAACTAGGGACTTGTAGAGTTACACAAGAAACAAGTTCTTCTGGGTCTAAATAGTTTATATGGATTTTTATGAACATTGCTTACTAAAAAAGACACATAAATTCATATTCATAAAAGGCTTACATAGTACTAAACCATTTTAGAATATATATACATAGATCTGTGGGGCTTTTATGAGTGAGACTTTTATGAAGTTTAAAAAATAGAAAAGGTTGCAAGAAACTCAAACAGGGAAAAAGTTAAAGAACATAAGTCTAATAATTGATTGGAATTATGCAACAGTTAGTTTGATCAATTACGCAGAGAAAATGAAATAGCCTAGTATCTTTATGTACCATGTAATCTTCAACAAAATGGTCGTGTGTAGAAATGAACAAATTTATACTAAATAAAGTAAGGTGTATGCTAGTAAGATCTAGATTGCCAAAAACTTTTTAGGATGTAGTAGCCACAATAGTTATCTCATAAACAAGTTTCCATCCTCTATCATATAAATGAAAACTTCTATGGAAGTTTGGTCACATGATCCTGCAATGTATGTTAAGGATTTTGCTTCTTTGGCTAATTAATTCACACATAAGTCGAGTAAAATTTGAACTAAGAGGCACACAACTGTATCTTTCTAAGCTATCCAGATGGTGTTAAATGTTACAGTGGATAATATAAGTCCAAGGGTATACTATGTACATAAATTTCGATTCAGCAAACGCGGCTATAGTTTAATTATTAAAACAATTTCGTCAATCAAGTGACATCAGGAGAAGTCAATTCAGCTATAGTTTAGCAAAGGGGAGACTTGGAAGAACCATAAATCTACCTGCTAGATACAGTTGCAGTTTAGATATATCTACATTTTTGTTGCTAAATTAGAATACATAAGTGAACCTTTGACTTATGCAAAAGTTGTAAATGGTGAAGATAAAAGTCACTGGATACAAGCAATGAAGAAAGAAATGGAATCTTTGTATAAGAATAACAAATAGATTCTGGTAGATAAATCAAAAGGACACAAACTAGTGGATTACAATTAGGCATAGCAATTTAAAGATAAAATACCAAATATAAAGAAACCAAGGTTCAAAGCAAGACTTATGACTAAAGGTTTACACAAAAAGCAAGTTAAATTATAATAAAATTTTCAAGTCTATCATAAAGCACACTTTAATTAGAGTAGTATTATCTCTAGTTGTATTAAGAGACAATGAATTAACTAGAATAAGTTGATGTTAAAACAACATTCCTTCATGGTTCTCTTAATATAGAAGGCATTGTATGGATTAGAATAATCCCCTAGACAACGGTATAGAAGATTTGATGAACACGTGACGAGCTATGGGTTTAGTAGAAGCTATTATGGTAATTGTGTTTATTTCAAAGAACCGGATCAACGGGAGTTAACGTACCTAACTACCTATTACTTTATATAGATGACATGCTGGTAGCATGTAAAAGTAGATAACAAGCTGAAGTTACTAAAAGGTCTTTTAAAGCAAGAGTTTGATATGAAAGATCATAAGAATACAAAGAAGATTCTAGGAATGAAGATAGAAAGGGACAAAACAAATAGAAAGTTGTTCTTATCTCAGAAGTCTTAGGTACTAAACAAATTCATAATGATGAAAAACAAGGCAATAGTTACCCTAATTATACATCATTTCAAGTTGTCAAGTCAATGTAGTCCTAAAATAGACGAGGAAGCTGCAATAATAAGGAATGTTCCTTATTCAAGTCTTGTTGGAAGCTTGGTGTATTTGATGATATGTACACGACCTTCCATTAGATGTGGTGTGACCGCGTGAGTCTAGATAGTAAGTACCTTGTTAATCCTTACAAGGAACACTAAAGTGCAACTAAATGGATTCTTTCTTAGAAACCTAAATGGTACTAAGGATGTGGAACTGGTTTTTGATGAAACACATGAAAGAAGTTTTGTAATGTTTATGAAACACAATTAAATTACATGATTACACAACACCAACAAACTTTTAAAAAGCCACTTTGAAAAAAAAAACATAGCAATACCATAATTAATTTAAAATGATTAAAATACTTGATTATATCATATATGTTTTTAAAAAATAATACAAAAATATTAAAGTTATTTGAATTTTAAAAATTATAAAACTAGATAAAAATGTAATAAACATATGATTACTCTTTTGTTTTTGCCTTTCTTACCCTTTTAACTATGTAAATACTACCTTCTTCATCTTAGTCGCTCTTATTTTAGTCATTGGGATTTGTATTCTTTAAGGAAATAAGGCTCTAGTTTACTTCACGCATTACCAATATTTTCCACATCCTATTTACATATAAACACATATATAAACCATGTATTGGGAGCATAAGTGTTAGTCCACCAAGGTAGGTTAATTACTAAATTAGTGAATTCCTTATCGACCATATTTGTTGGTGTTAACTGCAAACGATGCTCTTATAAAATGATCGAAAAACACCTTATTCTTTACAACAACATATATAAATCTCAATTCCATATGTACAACATACTCAACATGATGTATAATTGCCCAATAAATTAAGTTGACCTCTTATTAATGTCACTTAGGGCGTTATGTGTAATAGAGTGCTCATATACATCTGTAACAGAAAACGGTAGACACTATGCTTTCCAATGCAAAAATCCATCCCTATGCACATTAATGAGAAAAAAAGATGATAGTATGAGAAGGGTGAGTAGAGGGAAGGTCCGTCAAGGGTTTAAATTCAAAGATGTATCCATATGAAGTCTTAGAGCATTTACATCCCAATCCTAATACACATCTTATCTCTATAATTTAGAGGAAAATTTTGGAATATCACCAAAATTATCACTCCATCTCATACTCTATTTTAATATATGGATTAAGTTTAGAGCCTAAGAGTATTCACATTCTATTTCTTATCTTTATATTTATAATAATACTAAAAATCAATATTTGTGTCTTTCTTTTTTAATTAAATAATATTTTTATATATTTATTATTATATTTTCCCTCCCATCCACTTCACTCACAACCATTTTCAAAATATTAAAAGGATTTATAACGGTTGAACTGTATTTTCTTAAATTTACAGATGAATCTAGTAATATGTTTTCTATTCTCCACTCACAATCACTTATAATCATATCATATAATATATAGATTATACTCATAAAAATATAAAGGAATTGAATATGAATGCTCTCATCTCATTTCATATATTTAAAGATTCATTATTCATTCCTTATATCTATTACTCATTGTTTTTATGAGTGACAATGAGTGAACAAATATAATAAAAAAAGGAATAACGAATTGTTATTTAATAGAATAGGAACATGATATGAAGAATAAGATGTGGAAGGTTTGAGAAGATAAACAAATATTAGGAATTAATGCTAGTTTTAGTTAAATTATATGGATAGTTATAAAGAAACGGAGTGAATGCTCTTAGCCTTTTATGGTTGCATATGCTCTTGATTCGTTTATAAAGCATACGTTCAAGAATATTCATGTCATATTCTTTTAGTTATATGTAGTGTACGTATTAGTTATATATAGTGCAATAATAATATAAAAGATGTGTTAGATTTCTTATTTGAAATTGTTTCCTACATAAGGTATGCTAGATAATCCCATTTTAACATCTATGGATTCTAGATTCAAACTTGTATAAAAAAAAGTTGTATAAACATTGAACTGTTGTTTCTGTTTATAAACAATTAGAACGTTTACACTCTGCATCTTTGCTTAAACTAATAGTGAGTAAATGTACGCCATTATAACCAGACCTTAAGTGTTCAATTATTGCTATTACTTTGCATTGATTTGTGACATAAATAGTGAGCCAAAGTTGACTTGTTATTTTGTGAAGTACTTTGACTGAACAGTCTCAATCTTTATCTTTTTAAATCCATATATTTTAAATGTTAGTTATTGCGCTTTTGTTATCGAATCGGGGGTTCTTTGGAAGCAGTATTTCTACCTATCAAGATAGAGGAACTCACTACCTACCCCCAAACACTGCTTTTGAGTGGGATATACTGAGTTTGTATGTATGTTTGTTTGTTTGTTTGTATATTTTAAATGTTAGAAAAAGATAAAATATGTGGCATACACATAATTATAAGTTGTAACGAAGTAGTAATACTATACTTTGGCTTTAAAATAGTTTACGAGTGTATAAAAGAGAACTATTATCTTTAACATTCCTAGATATTGCTTACGGATATATGATAAGATTTATCTCTTGATGTCGACAATAATGTTTTTTGAATACGTATTTGAATATTTATTTTTATAATTTTCTCATATCTTCCATGGTATTTGGAAACGTATAGTCATTTAGATCTTAAATAAATAGTTCATTATTTATCATGCAAAAATGTATTATAAAGATATGTAGGACATCATGCTTTTAAGGTATTTGAGATTATATTTAATAAGAGAATTATCTGTTTATTAATTTAAAACATAAAGGTCAAAAGTAACGTTAAAAATAATGTTTAAGATTTTATGACAAACATAAATCTATATTAATAAATCAAAATGTTTATAAGTCACATGTTATGTTTCTACACCATCCAACTAGTATCCTTTGAGGATTTGTACACGTGTCGTCACTAGGATAAAAATTAACTATTTAATGACGCATTAATGCTAATGATCTTTTATATACTTTTCAAATTATAAAACAATTTTTTCATATATTCAAAACATGTTTCTTTTTATTTAAAAAATATAATTTTATAAAAAACAAAAGGTTATGAAATATGAAGTTTTTTCAATACAAAGAACTTTTAAAAAATAACATTGTTAAAAGAAAGTTTTTTAAAAAACTTTTGGAGTATTAAAAATATTTTTTTAAAGTAAATGTTTTTTAAAGATGAAAGTTTGAAAAAATATTGCTATTATTTTATTATCTAAACTAGTTAACTATAAGTATTTCATTATATATTTTATCTCAAAAAATTATTTTATAATTTTTAAACATTAAAAATAACTGTTTAATTTAATATATTTATTCAACTTGTTTAATACGCAGGTTTCTAAACTATTTACATGAAGAAAAGAAAATTTTATATATTATTAAGACTTTAATTCGATTTTGCTTTTTAAAGTTTAACAAAAATAATCATTTTCATCCAAAAGATTAATAACATTAATTTATATTCAAAAGTTTAATAAAATGTTTCATTTTCAATTTAAAACTTTCCTTAGTTGTTCAATTTCACTTTATTAAAATAAAAAATATTGGACTGAAATTATAAAAAATGATGATACTTTTGAACTGAAATTTAAGCTTTTAAACTTAAAAAAAAACTTTAATTTTTATCAAACCTTAAAAAGTAAAATATTAAACGCACAAAAGTAGACAAGCCTTAAAAAACCAATGACACATGACATTCATCGAATTTAAAAAAAGAAGTTTGAGTATAATTCAGCCCATACATTTGAATTATATAAAAAAAAAAGAAAATAGCACATTGAGTCAACTTCACTCACCGACCTCACCGTCCAAAAAACTAAAAAACTCTTCATACTACTTTATTACAATTAATTCAATGAATCTTTATAACGTTAAGTCTAAAAATTTACAAATCGCAAAAGCCTTTCTTGTAAAACAAACCCAAATATTGTATATCCTTTTCTAGTTATATTACACTTATATGTAAATAAACTAGTAGTAGAATTAAGAAAAGAAAAGGCGAAGAGCAATCATGTTAACCAAAAGTCACTCACAATAAATACAGCACCACCTTACCACATACTTGTGTGGTGCCAAATAGACTTGTTAATTAACTAAGAAATTAAATAATTGCATAAATAGTATTTTCTTACTTATTTGTATAATTTTAATAAACAATTTAAATCTAACCTATATACCTTTTCCAATGGAATATGAGGAGAGAGGATGTCTTCATGGATAAGAGAGGAAGAGAGATTCAGATAGTATTTTTAAAAATTTCGAATATTTGGATATATGAATTACCCAAATTCCTTTTTTATAAATACTATTAATTAGAAATATTAATTAGAAATTTTAAATATATATATTTTTCAAAAATCCCGATATCAAATGTTCTTAATGAAAATTATTAAACTTTTTATATAAATTCAGATATCGGTTTGAATATTCAAATATGAATTCCAAATATCTGAAATTTCGGAATCCGAAATTTTCTACTCCAATGAAGATGATCTAGCTAATCAAATTCCTAAAGTATGTTAAAAGGTGTAATGAAATACTTAAAAAATATGTTCAAGTAACTTACAAATATCATTTTGTCCCAATTTTAGAAACCCATTTTCCGTAAAATGTGTAACACACCCACGTGACTTCCTTCCTCCACTATAAATCACACCCCACAATACCACTTACACTTGTGTAAATCAAACATTCAAACTCAAAACATTAAAACCTCCATTAATGGCATCTCAATCATCTCCTCCACCACTTCATCTTTGCTTCATCTTGACCATCATCTTCATGTTCATAAGCTTCTCATGGTACTCCACTTACGAGTCGATGTTCGAGGGTTTCTTCGATACTCTCAAGTTGGTGTTTATCGTTTCACCGGTTTTGTTACTGGTGGTTTTGCACTTGATCTCCACCTTCGGTGCGACCAATGGGTCGGTGTTTGTTGTGCAGGACAATGGCTCGCAAGCTGGTTCTAGCCCGTGGGGTGTTGGTTTGGTTCTTGTGGTTATTTTTTTCTTGCTTTCGTACCAGTCGGATCTCCGGGAACGGTGGTTTCCGCTTCTTGGTTGATGATTATGGTTACGGATTGAGGCGGCGATGAAGGTGTTAGGGGAAGTGGTTATGTAGTGAATAGTGAATGTAAATGAGTAAATGCTTGTAATGTTATTGAATGTTATGTTGCTTTGAAGTGAATAGGGTGAAAGGTATGATTTTATGCATGAAACCAATATTAATAACACTAGGTCTTTTTGATTTAAGCAGTTAATAGTTAAAGTGAAACTTTTTATTTTAGTAGATTATAGTCTTTTTTCTTTATCTTATGAAATTAAGATAAGATTTGTTAACATTTCACCTATATCCTACCAGGGCCGGATACAGAAATTTTTTATAGGAGGGCAAAAATTGAATTGATAAAAAATGGGTTGGGTCAACAAAAACAACAATTATGGTAAAATAATATTAGAACCGTTAAATGTAATAAAAAATATAATAAGTTAAATGTTGTAGAAAAAAGATACATATAACAATTGTCCTCTATGTTTTTTGTCTTGAAACTGATTGATTACATCTTTATTAGTAATAGAAACAGGATATTGTTATACAACACAGATTACATAAGACAAATAATATAAACGGAAACTCATGATAGAAAAATAACAAATACTAAAAATTAATACATAGGAAAATAACAAATAATAAAATTAATGTAATCAAACAATGTTTAATTTGATGTAACGAGAATATAAACTATTTTAAAAAAATAAATCATTTATAAAAATAAGTTGCAAATTCCAAGACACTTCATATTTATGCACTCCAGATTATTTACAAGTGCCCCCATTATATTTAAAAATTATGAATTGGGCTCCATTTTGAATAAAAAAAACCCTAGTTCAAGTTAATTTTTGAGTTAATAATTAAAAATTGTCTTAGTTTTGTGCATTGAATTGGCGCTTGTACGCCCCCCCCCCCCCTAATTACTCATGGATCCGCCCAGGTATCCTATTATTGAGTGAGATTTTTACTGAGTTGGTTCTGGTTGTTGTAGAGGTGACATTCGTCTTTTCTACATCCGGGTTGAGTTTGTTAAACTGCTAATTAACAAAAACAATTAACGGATTCAAACAAATAATTAACAAGAACATTCAATATTACCTTGAACTCTTAAATCTTGAAGGCATGAACTAACACTTGAAAAGAAGTTGACACCATACGCCATACGCAATACGCAATACGCAACACACAATACAATCAATCAATAACCTCTACAAAGTTATGTGGAAAAAATAGAAGCTTACAAAGGCTCGATTTTTCAAGATTAAAAAGAAGGATTGGGCTAGGCCCAAATGATTTTGGGGTCAAGGAGATAGCTTTTTTTTAATACAGTTTGCCGGCCCAAATAGATTATTATAAGAAAAAAGGTTATTAAAAAAGTTACCCTTGAAGGCTGAAGCTATGTTTTTTTCGCAATCATAGCTTACAAAGCTATGATTTTCGATGTTCATGCTTGGGTTTTATGAGACCAAAATAGATTAAGAAATGACTGAGACTCCTCGCTAGTGTGTATTGACTTAGGAAAACGAGAATCGGGTTCGTGTTTTGTACTAGAAACTAGTCGTAACAAGGTCATGTAATGTTGAACATGAGCTAGTCTAAAACACACTTCATTCTGTAACGCATAAAGTGATAAAGTCATAAAGATATGTGGTTAACTTACGAAACTTAATCTACTGTAAAGCAAATGAAAAGATGGGTTTATTTTTTTCAGACTAAAAACATCTATTACAGTAAGAAAGATATTTTTTCTATAAATATAATTTCTAAATAAATAATTTTTTATACAATAATATTTTTTAAAACATTAAACTTTTTTTAAAAATACAAATATTTTAAAATCTGTGTTTTTAAATGATATTTTTTATGAAACAAAAATAATTAAAATTTGAAGTTGATAACAAAATTTTAAAAAATGACACTTTTTTAAAAACATTTGTTACGAAACAACATGTTTACAAAACCAGCTTTTATTAAAAAAAACAAAAAAAACGATTAAAACTAAAGTTGAAAAAATGATATTGTTGTTTTGTTACTTAAATTCGTTGGTCATACGTAATTTCAGTTAAATTTTATCTCAAAATATCGTTATATAATTCAAATATTTTCATAACTAACTATGTATTTTTTTATTTATATATTCAACACATGTAATATATGAGATACTAACTTAATTATCTATAATCAAGGGTGTACTCGATTAGATAAATTGTTATGCTTAACATACTAGCAATACAATAAATAAGTACATGTAATTATGTAAGTAAACATATTTTCATAATTTGCTATCAACTTAAGCGCCATTAGTTCACCTAGAAAGTTAATAATTTCAAAATAATCCAATTGATGAAATTTCTTCTCATTTCAATCCCTCATGGTTTATGAACCAAATTTTATACCGAGATTAGACGCTCACGATAGCAACCCATCCCGTACGTTTACATAAAACTGTAATCAAGAAATAACACTTGACAATGTTGGCAAAGTTTATTATCATTATATTTATTACTAGTTTTAGTAAACCCGTGACATGGATTGAAAATATAAAAACAACATAATTCATAATTGTATAAATATTTCGTATGATTAAGTTACGTATTACTATAACAATGAAAAATAAAAAGTTACATTTATAAATTACAAATATTCAAATATTTTTTTTGAATAATATAATATATAGTTGACCCATTAAAATCAAAACCAGTTGTGTTAAAATTACACTAATATAAAATAAATAAATATACCAATAAATATTTTTTTTTCTTTTTTGTTTTTTTTAAATTGAATCTTTTAGCTATAAAAATATGTATAGTTCAAAACAATATGATTACACAATTAAGTTGATAATACCAAAAATTAAATTTAAAACAAAATGAATTATTACTATTAATTGAGTTTCTTAAAATAAAAAAATTGACTAAAATAATATATAGTTTAGGCGGGAAATTTTTTTTGAGGAGTAACATGAGAGTGCCATGTGACATTCTAGTTACTCTTTTATTATATAGTATAGATTATTTAAACTAAGACAAATATAAAATATGCTCATTATCTTCTCCCTTGTTTGAAATTGTATCAGGTTTGCGATCAAATGAAAGGGAACGCTCTTTTAATGTCTGTTCTTGCGGATTCTTGCTTTTCATGAAATATTTTCGTTGTCTTAAAGTGGGGACGTAAAAGCTTGAAGGAGTGTCGACTATTCGTTGTAAATTCCATCAATAAGTTAGTACATGTACTTAAAATGTAGAGAGAAAATTAGTAAAATAGGATGGTTTGTATAAGATTTGGAGATGGATATTTATAAATTAAAAAGAAATTAAAGCCTTTAACGATAATTTTTTTTCGAAACCAGACCCCCAACGATCATATTCCAGTTGCGAGCCCCCTCAAACCCACCCCATAGCACCCCTGATCGCGCACCTCCCCTGTGTTGTGATGTTCGCGACTAGACGACCGGCCACGTAGGTGGCGTTCCACCTTTACGCCCCAACAACATCTAGTCCAATATTATCTTATTCTATAAACAAATATAATATCATTATTATTTTGATTCTCTCTTAATTTTTTCACAACCCACCCACATGAGGAAGTTAATCCCAATTCCATCTTTTAGCGTTACCTTGTTAATGTACTATAGCATATGAAATTGTAACTACATTGGGCTACACAACACATAATTTTCTAATGTGGTACTTAGGTTTATGTCATTATCTAACATTTAATTTTGGTAAATCACCAAACAATAATATAGAGTAGTGACTTTGATATTAAATTTGCTTAAATATTTCATTAATCATTAATTAAATATTACATCTAAATATTAAGGGTGTTACACCCCCTATTGCACTCTGCCATTCTATTCTTTCCCTCTTAACTAGCTCTTGCTCCATCAACGGCAAAATTCTCCATAGAACTCACCATCACTTAAGAACAACTAATTTCTATCTTTTTGGGTCAATTCTACACCTATTTTTTCAACATTCTTCATTGCACACACTATAATATCTATGTAACATGAAACCGAAAGAACAAAAAAGTCAAACTATCAAAGAAATGAATTAAAATTTAAAAATATCTCAAATGAGGACAAAATAACTCTAACAATATCTACGAGCATATAAAATAGTATTAACGTAAATGCCTTAAGTGACACGTCTGAACTGACATTGGTCGGTTGTGTAATAACCTGACCAGTCCTAATACCAACAAAAAAACTTTTGTCAAAATTCAAAATTTAAAACTTAACTCTCGTATACAAACAAACAAACAAACATATCCAGTATATCCCGCTCAAGAGCAGGGTCTGGAAGGGATAGATAGTGACGAGTTTCTCCTCTATCTAGAGAGAAAAAAAAACCGCTTTCAAATAGACCCCCGGCTCGATAATAATAGCAAGCATATTATGTAGCATACAACACATAAGTATATATCACATAAAGATTTAGAATAAGCATAGACAATATTCTTAAGTAAAACTTAACTCTCATATTATTTTAAAACAAACACTTCCACAACCTTGTTCAAATTGATTAATTGAGGCTATACATTCACATAAACATATATCATCTTTATGCTTCAATAAACCATTTGTAATGGAGGCTTGATTGTTAAGCAATTGACTAATACATGAGTAATAAGATAAAGAATAGAAGGGTCTAGCAATAGATGCCTATTCCAAACACTTTGATTGTAGAAATAATTATTTAATTTCTAAACTTTGAATTTGAAAAGTGATATAATATGCTTTCAATGTAATTCATTGATAATCTTTTTCAAAGCTAAAAAAGGCTTTTAGAATCACTCGTATTCAACTTTGATGATAACAATACTCGAATAGTGTAATTATTATTTCTAACATACTCAAGTATAAGTCACTTTAACTTTAATTAATATTATAAAAAGAATTTCATTCAATTATGACTTATTGATTCTCAAATATTGGATGTATTGTTCATCATGTAATCCACCCAGAATACTATAAATGGATAATCATTATATAAAAAATACTAATGTTTTAAAAAATCTGAGAACCTGGTTAAACGGAATAATCTTTTTTTCAGTTTAAATATATAAAAAATAAATCAAGAAGACCATAGAACTTTACACGTTATTCACCAATATAAACAAATGCAAAAATTTGATACTAATTATCCTTCAACTAAAACACGTTTAAAAATTCTTTCAAAGTTGAAATAACTTTAAAAAACAAGACCGGTAGGTTCAACCAAAAAAACAAAAAATTATAGGTCATTTAAATTTTAAACCTTAGCAACCAATAAAACATGAGAGGGGATTTATCGTTGTGACCAATATTTCCAGCATAAGTATATATTGATTTTCGTGAAATAAACATGAGTACATTTCAAATGTATGTTCTAACTTCTACCCTCTACCTTAGGGGGTAACTATTAGATCTTGGTATATAAGAGGGTATTTCAACGTTGTTATCATATTCCAGCATGAGAATATACTGGCTTTTATCAGATTAAACATGAGCAAATTTCAGATGTATGTTTTAACTTCTAACCTCTCACCAAATGGGGCCATCATAAGATCTTGAAAATTACTCTCCAACCCATATGTGTAACGGGCGTTTTCCCATGATCTCATTATTCCATACAGTCGATGTATGGCAGATAAAATATGATTACAACGTATATGGCTACGATTATTCTAACCAAGTACGGATCCGTGTGCAACTGAATGGGTACCATATCCTAACCAATGTAGAATTGATAAAAAAGTGTCTTACTATCAACTTTTCACATCTCAAAACTAATCTAAACTCAAATTGTAAATGACTCTATAAACACGGGCTTAATTGTATATTACCCAAAAGACACTCAACCAGAAGGTCCACAACTACTTCTAAACCCAAATAAAAAAAACCCTACAAACTCAGGGACCATTTTTGCAATTCCTCCAAACTTATTCAAGTTTTCTCTTTGCTCTTGATCATCTTCCTCACCCGAAACCCGACCCGTATAACATCCTTTAATAATTAAATAATCTACCCCTGTATCATCTTATTCTATTATAATTACAATACATATACGGTGTACATCACCATCATTAAATCGAAAAATTCAAACAATCCATTTATGTAATAAATAAAAAACCACTCGTATTATACACAATCAATTATCAATTATTAATCCTCTTATATGCCCTTAATCCTGATCTTGAATTTCGTATATCTGACTGCTCAAACCATGGTTTCTTTTCCTCGATCGACGGTGATGCCGGTGCCCCAAATCCGGCCTCCCCGTCTCCTTGAACCGTTGCCTGAGCAACGGTTCAATCACGCATTCCGGTGGGGGAATGGGGTACCTCAAAGTATCGTAACAATACGAATAATACATGTACTTTTCTCTAAATCTTCTCATGGCGATTCGCTGTTTCGGTGTGATGTTGTTGTAGTGAATTGTTTCGAGTTGGTTGTCGATTTCGACACAGTTTTCGGTTGAGAGTTGTCGAATTGGGTTGGAGATGCAGCCATGGAGGAGGAGATCAGTCATCTCGGTGACGAAAGGGGCGTATTTGTAATTTACCTTGTATTTGCCCCCGTTCGTAGCCCAATTTGAAGCGTCCCATATCGTGGCGTATAGCGCCATCGGTTTTGATGGGAAGTCGCTGCCCATTTCGTCGCTTCGTAGGATCTCACGTATCGGGACCTCGTCGATGTAAAATCTGCATTTTCAAACGACTAACTCAAACACCTTTTAATAATATAACAATATAGTTATATTTACTTTTTTAATACTCATATTGATATTATGATTATTTGAAAGATGAAAAATAATGAAAAATGTCATATTAAAAAAAAGGTTTTAGATAAAATATGAAAGCAATCTAAGTTTATGAAATAGTGTAAATAAAGAAATAAAGAAAATGTTTTATGTCTTTATGGACTTGTTAAATCAAACCATATAAAGTATTAAAATTTTAATTGAATTGTCTTGATGATGTGCCTTTATTGGTGTCTTCTTTTTAACACATTTTTCTTCATGTCCAAGTTTCAAAATTTTAACACGTAATTGACTTTTTCAAAATAATACAACAACATTTATATTGGTTAATTTAAATTACAGAAATTATTGAATAAAAATCAATAATCTAGAACGACTAAGAATCGTCAGCATTTTCATATCTATTGTTTTAATATAAAAACAATTAGGCGATTATAACACTTTATTTTATCCTCTAGTACTCTATCTAGCATGCATAATATATAAGTGTTTATATAAGTAGTTTTAATTCTCTATTTAAAGCTGATTTTATTTTATTGTACAACTAAAAAGTTATAAGTTCAAATCCTGTATATATAATACATGTTTTGTGAGTTTATCACACAAAATTCTAGGTGTTACCGTTAAAAAAAAAAAACCTAGTTATATTGAAGGAAAAGAACGTTACATGATTTTCGAAGAGGTCCACAGAATCGTATAACGATGATAGGCTTTCGAAGGATCAAACCACAAAGTGTATCTTTCTTCTCTACCTCTACTTGTGCTTCCATTGCCGTACAAATTAGTTTGAAACCTCCATGGTTTTCCTTTAATATTCCCCAAG
>BJCN01318350.1:0-10958 GCA_018326445.1 Flaveria brownii
AGAACTCTTCTCTCTCTATGTTTATGCTTTAATTGCAATATATTGTATGTTCTTGCTAAAATTGCTAATTAATGTGCTAAATCCGCTGCAAACATAATCTAATTGGTCAACACGAGAGGCTGAGATCCTGTCAATTACTTCTCAACTCAGTGTTTACAAGACTCTTACAAAGCATGCATAATGATTTACATTGAGAACTATATATACTACTATCTACAGCTGGTTATACTTAGAAAACCAGCTGGAACTTACATCTAAACAAATATACATTGCTAGAAGTAAGGTATCTAAGATAAAATAGTATCCTAGATTAGGTAGCCATGACATGTCCATGCTTAACTTTTTTAACCTACTAAAGTTGGTAACTGTACTAACTGATAAAAGGTGAACAGTGGAATAAAGTATGGTCAACTACATGGGCCTGGGAAATGCCATGCAGTATATCAGACTTGACAGCATGTGTCAGTCAGACCATACTCATGTCCACTGATCCATAATTGATTCTTCCAAAGGTAAAGTAGCTTCGGAAGAATAAGTTGTTCTAAGGCCAATTATACTTCGGAAGGATCAACTTCTTCCGAATCTTCTGCAAGTCTTCAGGACTTCATTCTTCGGAAGTCTTTGCCTTGGATCTTCTAATTTTGAACACTTCAGAAGGAAAACTACTTAGTCTCGGAAGACTTAGTTTCCCTTCGGAAGCTCTTCATACTTTAGTCTTCGGAAGATCTTCAGTTTGTCTTTGGAAGAGTTTCTTTTTACATCGGAAGACTTTCTACAGTTGTACTCAAAATCTTCTAAGAGTAGTTTTGGTTACGCCAGCCTTATCTGATCGAACACTTTGTCCACTGGTTCATAGTTAGTTCTTCTGTAGGTTAAATGGCTTCAAAAGAATAAGCTCTTCTGAAACCATTTATACTTTGGAAGAAATAACTTCTTCCAAGACTTCTGCAAGCCTTCATGACTTTGTCCTTCAGAAGACTTGTCTTGAATCTTCCAAGTGTTTTACTTCAGAAGGAGGACTACTTAGTCTCGGAAGACTGAGTTCTTCCTTCAAAAGTTCTTCATCCTCAAGCTTTGGAAGTTCTTCAACATAGCTTCGGAAGTGCATCTTTGTCTTCTAAAGTCTATATTCAGTTGCACTCAAAATCTTCTAAGTGTAGTTTTGGATGCACCAACCTTATCAGATCCAACACCTTTCCTTCATAGGTTCAGAAGGAGAAGGTTCAAGAACATTCGTTAGGAAAAGAAAACTCGTCTTTTTCATCATTCATCCTTAGATGAGATTTAATTGAGGCTGGGTGATAAACATTGTCTTTCCCTGCATTGATGCAGACGGTGCCTTCTCACTATCCAAGATCACCTCTTGGAAAATCCTCCAGAACTACAGCAGTTGTTCTTCATAAAGTGGACTGTCGATTGTAAGTGTGGTGAGGTAGGATGATTGAGCAAGAAAACGGAAAATATCTGAGAAACCAGGATCTTTCTCAGGTGTCAATAGACCAACTTTATTATATTGCATGTGAAAGCTTTGGGATGAAGACAACTAAGAACAAAGAGGGTTTATGGGTAAATTTACGGTTTAAAGTTTGCACATGTAGAAGAAGAAGAAAGAGGGGGAATCGTTGTAAGGATATTGATATGGTTGGATTTGAGACAAAGTTAATATAAAAGGATAAATTTTGAAATCCAGATGTCGATCCCACCTCTGAAAAAGTGCCCAAAAATGTAGTTATCTTGGAAGAAGAAAATCTTCCGCCGGTAATTTTTCTTCTGAAGTTTTGAGAAAACTTCCAAAGCCAATTTGACTTCGGAAGATATTACTTAGCTTGACAAGAATTGCTTCGGAAGAAAAATACTTAGAGTAATTTGCTTACGAGATATATTTGGTTTCGGAAGATATTAAACTTCAGAAATTTTATTAAAATGATGAATAAAGCTTCTGAGACTTAATTGTTTTCGGAAGAAAATTGCCCTTCAATACATATAAGTACTTAGAAGCATTTTTAAGCTTTGGAAGATATATAAGAATTTCTTCCGAAAGTAAATTTCTTAGTTAGTTATTAGTTTTATAGACATAATTTTCTTCTGAAGTCAACTTAATGTCTTCCGAAAGAAAATATATTATTAATTATTAAAATTCTAAGGAATATCATTTTGAAAAAATTCTCCCAAGGTAACCAGGGCTTATATAAGTGAAGATATAGATAACTTAAGACACATATTTAAAAAATAATCTTGAAATTAATTTAAAAAAATCTACCCAGTATTAATTATCTCAATAGTTGATACAAGATACTTAAATCTATGTTCATCTAAAGCTTTTGTGAAAAGATCATCATATTGTTCATCAAAATACAGTGTCTCGTACCACTTCCTTGGGGATTAATACACACAATAAAAAGTTTTATCAAGCTTGCAGACATAATCAGGATGATCTGGGTCTGCAAAACCGGGTGGTTGCTTGACATACACTTTCTCATCTATCACTCATATAAAATTGCACACTTGACATCAAGTTGGTAAACTTTAAAATCCTTGGATGCAGCAAAAGCAAGAAATATCCTAACAGCTTCAAGTTTTGCCACTAGGGCAAAAACATCTATGTAATCAATCCCTTCTTCTTGAATGTACCCTTAACAACTAGTATTTCCTTGTTCTTGATGACAAGTCCTCTATCATACTTCTTATAACCCACTTGGTACCTATTGGTGTCTTCCCATGAGAAAGAGGGCGTATGTTTCAAACCATTTTTATATTGAATTGAAGTAGTTCATCCTGTGTTGCTTCAACCCAACTTCCATCTTTTAAAGCGTCATCAACCTTCTTTAGCTCAATCTGAGACAAAAAGCAAGAGTATAGACAAACATTTTTGCCATAGGTTTTTCCTCTTGTTCTCACCGTAGTTTCAACATCTCTAATGATGTTTGTGGTTGGATGGGACTTGTGGATTCTTAGTTGAGGAATCATAAAAAGTTGGTTTAACAGATCTAAATTAGTGAAATTCAAATCTGGTGATTGGGTATCACCCACCACATCAGCACACTTATCAAGTGAAACTTGATCCAATGAAGTGTAACATCATTGATGTTGTCTTCAGTGGAAAGGTTGTCAGCATCATAAAATTCTTGGATCACTTTTACCATCTTCATCTCATCTTACATTGGAAACCCCTTCATTTGAGTTTTGTGACCCTGTGCTAAAAATTTATAGGCACCTCAGATGTATCAGCTGAAGAGTTTGTCCTAGTTGTGCTAATACAATTTCCTACTTTAGGGTTTGCTACCACTGGAGCAGAAGTAATTCTATCACTTGGTCTTTTCAGCTCAAATATTGGGTCAGGAGCTCCTGCTGATATGTTACCTGTAGATCATGAAACATTTTCGTAAGATTTATCAAAACAGTTGGTAACTAAATCAAGATCAAATCACCAATCAGGACCGAAACCTTTCAGACTAGGTGTGTGCTCATTGAAGATCACATTGACTGACTCCATAACTACTCTAGTTCTGAGATTGTATACTCTATAAGCCTTAACTTAGGAAAAGTATCTAATGAAGTGTCCATCATCTGATTTCTCAGCAAATTTGGCTATATTATCTTTGGTATTCAAGATGGTGCATGGACATCCAAATGATTTGAGAAAATCAATGAAATGTCTCTTTTTGTGCTAAAGTTCATAAGGAGGTTTACCATGAGTTTTGACTATTGCATATAGCAGGAACTGTTACTTGCCTCTGCCCAGAAGGTCATGGGAAGTTTAGAGTCAGAGAGCATGGTCCTTGCAGCCTCAATAAGTTTCCTAATTCTCCTCTTAGCAACCCATTCTACTGAGGAGTTCTAGGAGCACTATATTGTCTTGTAATACCCTTTTCATCTCAAAATGTATCAAGGATTTGCTTCTTGAATTCAATTCCTTGATCACATCTTATGATCTTAACCTTGTGATCACATTGATTCTCAATTTTAAGAATAAAGTTCTTCAAGATTTCAGGGGTCTCATCCATAGTTTTAAAAGAGAAGACCCAAGTATATCTTATGAAGTCATATGTGATTAGTAGGCAATATGAATTTATTCCTAGACACATTACACTGGTTGGGCCAAACAGATCCATATCTAATAAGTGTACGGGATTAGTGATGGAGTTTTTTCCTTTGTCTTGTGAGACACCTTGTGTTGTTTCCCTTTCAGACATGCAACACCATGGTCATCACTTGTAAACTCTTTATTTGGCATTCCAATTACCAAGTCATCTTTAATTAAGTTTATTTATGTTTTTAAAGTTTACATCTCTCATTCTTTTATGCCAGAGGAAAGACTCATCATTATTATCTTTAGACAGAAAGCAAGAAACTTCTCCTATAGGGATGTTTACATCAAATCCATATTGTACATATTCCCTTTCCTGGGGGCTCTAAACAGGATATGATCTTGAGCAAGGACCACCTCAAACTTGAGAACAATACACTCATGCTCAGTAAATAGCTTATTATGTCTCTAAGCATGTTATGTCTCTTGTCATAAAATTGAGATCCACTCAGGATATTGTATCTAAGCTCTTTAACATAATTTATCTTCTTAATGTTGAGCTTACCATTTGTGACCATGCCCCTTCCTTTAATGTAACCACCTGATTCTCCACCAAAAGCAACTGGCCCTCCATTAGTTTTCTTAAAGTTCTAAAGCAAATAGCCATTGCCTGTCATGCGCCTTGAATAGCCACTATCAATGATCCATATATTTCTTTTAATCTTTAGATGTTCTAGCATATGAAAAAGAGATGGTTAGTTACATTTAGAAACCCAAACCTTATTGGTCTTAGGCTCATCAAGATGAACTGAAGATAGTTCACCAGTTATTAATCATATATGCAAGTTTTAAAGATCTTTTGATGTTGTTGATAAAGAAACTTCAGTCACATGGTCTTCCTAAATCTTCCACACATCTTTGTAAGACTATACTTGACCTTCAAGACTTCGAAAGCTTTGAAAACTTTGTAAGTTCTGAAAATTGAACCTTTGAAAGCTTTTGCATCCACTGCATCAGACTTTAGTGCTTCAGAAGCATTACTTTCTTCCAAGCCCATATTTTCTTCAGAATGAAATTTTCCACCTATCTTCTTCTTGGTCACCTTGGAGCTTCCAAATGAGAGTATTTATCCTTCTGAAGCTGTTTTCTTCATCCTCCACTCAGAAGTCTCCTTCTTATTCATATGGATGGTACTCTTAGAATTATATATGCAATCCTTAGCAAAATGAGCACCACCACCACACATGATGCATTCAACTGGCATACTTCTAAGGGTCTTCTTCTGATGAGAAGGTTAAGCTTGATCTCTTTCCACTTGCTTCTTCATCTTTATAGATGATGTTGTAGGCTTCTGAAGGTGAGGCTTGCTCTTGGAACTGGATGGTTCAGGCGTGCACATTTGATCAAACTACTTCTTTTGACCAGGATGGTTTGAACTTGAGCTAGCACCCCTGGTACTAGATTTCGCAGTTGAGTCTTCAGTTTTCACCACTTAAAATTCAGCAGAGATAAATAATTGTTTTTACTTGGGGTTAAAAGGGGTTGATCTCTTGGGATTTCTTTGATTTTCTTTTGGCTGCTATGATCAAATTCTTCCTAGCTGACTTGACCATCTTTGGTTCTTTCTTCTTAACAGGAGGATAGTGACCCTTCTTAGGATGATCCTCCTTACTCGTTACAGATTCATCCTTCACTATCTCCTCTTCATTTTCATCCTCTTCTTGGATAGGGTCAATGATGGGCGGCTCATATTGACTAGTTCCACACCTTTGAGATCTTACAAATAGTAATGTGTCTAGAGGAGCTATCTCACTTGAACCCAAACCTTGCATGTTCTTATAAAAAAATCTTTGCATTAATGGATAAGGATATGATGTTTTTGAAGGTTTACTCTTTAAGAAAATACTTTTTACCATGGCTTTGCTAATCACAAGCTCAGTCTGGCATTCAGTTAATTTGGTAATCTTTTATTTGAGTCCTGTAATTTGTGTGCTCATTCTTAAGAGTTGAAATTGTTTTCTCTAAATCTTTAATGCTAAGTTTATACTTATTTTCAGCTCTATTGAAATTAGCTTTTAAAATATTCAAAGGCTCAAGGTTAGATCTCACTTTCAAGTTATAGGACCTATACATGTTCACTTTAGCAATGTAGTTAGGTGTACAGAGATGTTTAATACCTTGGTTTCTTCATGGTCAACCATCAGTGCTTGATTGGGAGAGATATCCTCTACCTGAAAGCTTCAGTCAAAGCCTCATCTTTAACAGCAATAGTAGCTTGTTGTTTTGGTTAGCTTGGCTTCTTAGATCTGGGAGTAGCATCAGTGTAGTTAGGCCTGGATTGTGCTTGGCCACCATTAGTCCTTGGTGCCTTGCACCCCCTGGCAATATGTCCTATCTGGTTACAGTTTTAACACCTCACTTTAATTTTATCCAGTCCAAACTTTCCACTGGTTACGTTGCTAGAAACTTTCTTCTGGTTCTCTTGTAGAACTTCTCGGCTATATGAGTGAGAAGAGCCATTTGCTGAGCTATATCCATATATTCCAGGTTATCTAGATGAATACGATCTAAGTATTCAATAATGAAGAGAAAGTTTTCATAACTTTCATCAGTAGAGACAAAGGCTTAATATGAGCTTCTCTCTTAGAATGTGCTTCCTTGGATGTAGCTCTCCCTTAGTGTCTCAGGGAAAGTGATGAAAGGGCCCTTTTGTGAGTTTTCAAGGTAGCAGATAAGATGATATTGTGGTTCTCTACTATCCCTTTCAACCACATGGAGGGCTAAACTATGTTTATTGATGGAATAGCTGCTTGATGGATTCTGCATGTTCATCTCCATCTGGTAGCTACTAAAGATACCGTACAGCTCTATGAGATTAATGGTGGAGAGATTTTTAGTTCTCTTACTGGCCACACAGTAGTGAGTCCTTTGTCTTGAAAGAGAGAATATGAACTTCCTCACAATATATCTATTCTCAAGCTTAACTCGAACATCTGTGAGAGTATCTACAACCTCAACATACCTAAAGTATTGTTGATTTATAGTTTCACCTGATTTGCAAGTGAAGTTCTCAAACTACTGATTCATGAGGTACTTCTTGTTTTCTTTAGCTTCATTAGACCCTCAAACGTAAGGTTCAGTGCATCCAAGAGCTGCTTAGTAGTTTTGCACTTCTTGAAGTCTCTATATATAGAGTTGGCAAGAGCAGTTTGGAGAGCGGTCATGGCCTTCTGATCTATATCAATCTTCTTCCAATCTTCCTCAGAATTAGAATCATCCTACCTCTAGTAGTGGATGAAAAGGTGCTTGGGATGTGAGGTCTTGAGACAACTGATCTCCACATCCTGTTGTATTGAGACTTGATGAACCCTTTCATTTGTTGGCACCAAGTGTGACCTCTCTTATTTTTATTTAACGTGTGTTAATCGTCGTTATCTCTTGTAAAGGACTTGATTGTCATTAATGCAATTAGTAAGTATTTGTAAATTCTTGATGTAAATAAACATTGCATAATTAATAATAATAATAATAATAATAATAATAATAATAATAATAATAATCATAATCATAATTATAATAATAATAAAATAATAATAAAAATAATAATAATCAAACATGAAAGAAAATATCCATATTAAGAATAATGAATATAATAATAGAATAATAATAATAATAATAATAATAATAATAATAATAATAATAATGCTAGTAATTGTAAAAGACTTTAGAAGGTGTTTAATCTTGAAAATAAATGAAAACAAACAAGTTTATTAAATTTAAAACTTGTAACTAAATATTTTGTGCATAAAATAATAAAACTAGAACCTCAGGGGCTAAACTGTCAATTTATTTTAAAACTGAAGTTAGAACTTTAGGATTAAAAAGAATAAAATCTAAATTACAGGGACCAAACATGTAAATATTTAATCCCAACCCTCAAACCCCCCGTTTCCCGGTGACCCTCCGGCCGAGCTCCGACCGAGCTTCGGCCAACCCCAAAACAACATGATTTCACCGAATTAATTATACCAAACCGTTCCTTAACCCGTCGTGATCCCATTCGAGCATAAGGAGGAATTTAATTTGGGGGTTACGAGCCATAGTACTTGAAACCGAACTCTCATCAATACTCAAAATCGGTTTTATACCTAAAATCATAACAATAACTCAATCAAATGACTAGAAACGTTCCTTTAAGCATCTCGAACTAAATGTGATGTAATGCAATTCAGATCTTTTGTAATGGTTAACTGTATTGTATTACTTTGCAAAAGCTATCATTAATATATAAAATGGTTTTTATTAATTTCCACTGCAATGATTTAAACAAATGTATGTTTTATGTGCGATAAATGACCAACTGTGAGCTGCTCGGGAACGGGGCCTTACAAGACATAACATCAAAATCACCATGATTAATTTAATACGACTTTTCGTTTAGGTGAATGTTAACGAATCCTCAGCATTTTATACAAAGCTTATTATCTGTTCATCATTTAATATCAAGTGATTTTTTCCATACCCCTTTTATTTATTTTTACACTTTGGGGTGAAACATGTTAACCTTATGATCATTGCACTTGTAAACTCGTTTGAATCTTCTAAACACTTGGGCAATTCATCTTGTTTGTTGTGGTTAGTTGAATTGTAGTAATTACCATATGATGACTATTATATGTACAATCATTAACTATTGCTAGCCTGGCGACGTCATAGATCTATGGGCCTGACAAGCCTACTTGGTTAATCCAAGTACACTTAGCTAATCGTTTAATCTTATAATCTTGTAATCTTGTAATCTGTCAAGGTTTCATTGTTACATCTGTTCATACATCTCTAGTTACTTTATTCACTAACTTATGACATGAATTGCCATCTTTTATATATATTTATGTATGAAAACTATGAAAAACTCACCAACGTTATGTTGACCTTTTATTTTTAACATGTTTCAGGAACTGGTAACGCTTAGCTTGTTTTGAAGACTTGTTGCAATCTAGGGTTGGACCTAGATTAATAATCATAAGACAATTATTATTTTTGTGTCATATTTCCTATGTTTTATTAATAGTGGAAGACTTACGTTATTTCAGAATGTATGTCATGAATAATGTTGTTTAATAATAATGACACTTTTAATAATCATTGTGTGGCATGAACAATCTTAACCCTCACATCTTGACGTTTCCGCCGTTAAGGTTGGGTTGTGACAGATTGGTATCAGAGCCCATAACTATAGGGATGTAGGTTATTAGAAATGATGGCCTAGACTATGGTTAACCTAGGGACCCTTTCATGAAAACTCGTTATGATCTTGTAAGCTTGCTTATATGTTTATCTTATATGTTTCTTGTTACATGATAAATCCCTTATGTGCTATTTGTTTATATTTATAAATAGTGCCTTAGGATTGTGCCTTGAACCTTGTAAACCCCAACTTCTAAATCCTCCCTTATACCTTTAAGTCTTATGTGTCTAATCTTTCTTAATCTCATTCTCGACTACGTGTGGAAATCTACGCACCCTATCGGTGGAAAAATTCCTTAGACGATATGTCTAAATCTTGAAAAATCTCATCGAGGTTTTAATTCTAATAGCCTTAGGGAAGTGTGTGACACATAAACACCTGTATTCTGGATTTCCTGGCAAAAGGCCCTCGGGCTAAGGCAAGCATTTCATATAAATCTCATTGCGAGACCTGTTATGCTTACCTGGGGATTTCTGGGAAGAGTGCTAAATTATGGTCAACATACACATCTTCCTCGAGGTAATTGGGATTAAGTTACCATGACGTGTCCATGTTCCTATGGCTATGTGATACCAATTAGAACCACCCTGGGTATATCTATAAGTATCTAAAAATTTCTGTTTTCTTTGAACTGATTTATCTCCGAATACTAATATTTCCTTTATTTATCTTATAGAATGTCTCCCCATCAAGGAAAGTGTGCAACCTCCGATCGTAAACTCGCCGCAATGATCGCCCAGCAAATGGCTGCCGAACTTAGCAGCACCCTAATGGCCAACAATAGCAACAACGTCCATGGAAACTCTAATATAGCCTTACAAATAAGTAAAATGACAACCACCACCATGACATTGAACACCTCTTACCTCCAAGAAATTAACTTTGTAATGAGTTAAATACTACACCTTTTCATCTCCCCAATCACTTCATCCTCTAGTCTAATAAGAAGAATATAAGGACCAAGAACATTCATTATTTAAGTTATTTTTCATTTGAAGATCTGACACTAATCTAACCAACATGTCAACATGAAAATAGAAAAGCTAACCACAAAAACTGAAAACCTATACAATTTACCATGGTATCACCACCACCACCACCACCACCGCCCTTAAAATTTAGCCAAGAACACAACCTAGATTTTGTTGATGGAGCAAAATAATATATATATATATATATATATATATATATATATATATACATATATATATATGGGTATATATATGTATATATATGTATATATATGTATACATATAATATATACATATATATATATATAGAGAGAGAGAGAGAGCGGGGAAGGGGATCTGTAAGTAGGATGATCTAGGCATCATTCACCTCCTTTGTCGGTGACGACTTGATTCCACAGGGTGTGTAAAGCCATGTTCCTACAATTTATAGTATATCATTATCAAGATATTACAATGGAAAACTTAAAACATTCATTTAATAGGTAAACTTGTTTGTGAATAAAACATTATCTTTATTAAGAAACGTCATATTTGTCTTAAATAAAAACATTTAACTTTTAAACACCATGCTCATCTTGGATGCCAAACTTCCCATGCTAAGTAGCTTGATATCCATGCCTACTTATCCTTGGCTCATCAACTTATTATAAGCTAATATGCATATAAAAGTCAACATTATTGAGCAACTTCTAGTTTTATATATAATAAAATA
>BJCN01318376.1:0-15741 GCA_018326445.1 Flaveria brownii
ATTATTAAAATTTTTGAAATAATCATCAATGTATAATAAAAAAAAATTTATATATTACGTGATGTTACAGTCACGTTCAAACAAACGTGGCAATACGAACGTGACAACATACCTCAATCAAACAAGCGTACAACAGCAGACCTCAATCCTACAACAACACTCAATCGAATAAAGGTACACGTTAGAATAAAATGTGAAGACTAATTAAAATCTGACAGTAGACATCAATCGAACACCATTAGTTAGAGTTAATCAAAGCTTTTAAATCGAAGCGTCCGATCTCATTAGTCACTTCATGTTTTTTAGTTTTAATTGAATATTAAGTGATTAGTTTGTTTTAATTGGATAATTAGGGTATTGAAAAAGACTAGAATACCCTCATATTTAACTAAGATTTTAACGTAGTTAGTGAAGTTGATGAAAATGACAAATTTGGTAAACTACAGTGATTGAAATGACCAAAAAAGTTTTTGCATTGAAATGATAAATGTAAGAAAACATTAGGGATGGAAATAGAATTTTACTCTATTAATTATTTTAGCCTATTACTCATTAGTAAAATCTAAAGCCATTTTATTTTGTTGGCTCGGTAGTGTTTTAAACCCATTTTATAGACTTGTAAACTGTTTTTTTACTCGTTCAGAGCCCAAAATCTTCCAAGGATTTCGGGAATGGCCCTGCCTAGAATTTTGGTTGGTTGTGAGACAAGATTATAATCCGGTATGAGTTGGTGTTACCCATACCCATCCACAATTTCCTTCCCTAAAGGCCTAAATCATAGGTTTGCTAACTCGATAAAGATGTAAAACCCTTATCAACATTTACAAATTTGATGAGGTTAATGCATTTTCACTTTTCAATTATCTCATATTCTTAGTCATAAGGTAACATGTATGGCCTACATGTCATTAACATATTTTAGATGTTTAAAAGTAGACTAGAAGGGTGCCCGCGCAATACAGCGGGGCGATATTTTACATTTGACACGTGCATTTAATATTTTTTTATTCTTGTAGTAGTTTTACAAAAGTTTATTATGTTTTTGTAAGCTAAAATTTAAAAAAACAGATAAATGAGTTCTGCATGACGACTTGTATATACGCATTAACTTATTAAAGCTCATAAAATACAGATCGTTTCTGCAAAAAGTTTACACCAAAATGCTTAAAGATAAAAACAGATTAAGTTGTAGTCTAAAAACGTTTTTTAATGCGATGGATTAAAAGATAGAGCTGGAATCTTAAAACATATTAAGTTTTTTTGGTGTATGGGTAGATAATATAAAATTTTATACAAATATTAGTAAGTGTAAGGTTATTGTGTAACTAATTATAAGGTGTAATGTGTAAGTAATGTTATAAATACTATTTTACCCTTAAAAGTGGTTGTATCTTATGCATTGAATATAGTAAGTGTTCTTAATTTTATGGTATCTTAAAATAACACTCTCATATGTTTTATATATAGTATAGATAAGAAAACAACCCGCCATTAAGTTGGTTTGGAGTGAAATCATGAGCTCTTGGTGACGAAAGGAACATATTTTTGAATTGTTCAAAATAGGAAAGCATTCTTATTTTTTTTAAAGAAATCAAAACAAAAAACACACTCAAACTCCTTAATAAATGAGCTTAAGAGAAGTAGGTTCTCTAGAAAATCAATATAAAAAAATATGATTATTAGATCATAATAATCTAAGTGTTATTTATTGGTCGAGATTAATATTAACTCATGAAATATTTATAGATATTTTCAACTTTAAGCTTGTTTTTCTCCAACGATCCTTTATAACTAAGAGTTGACACTCGTTGGTTTTTCTTTATTAAATGGGGTTAACTTTGAGCCATTTTTCAACTTTGCCGTCACCTAACCTCCATCAGATCTGTTTTTCGGTATCTAACCTCCATCATCACCTGAAATCTACCTCCAGCGAATTAAGTGGTTCGGATCAGGAGGTGGAGATTGACAGGTTTCAAGGTGTAGAAGTTTAGATTGGCGTACTTAATGGTAGATTTCAACTTTCAACTAAATATTTTGGTCACATAAGCAATCCACATCATAAAAAAATAAACTATGTTAACTATTAGTTAATAAGGGATCGTTATAAAAAATAAGCTCAAAATTGAAAGTGCCTATAAAATTTTTTTAACTTAGGATTAATCTCGGCTAATAAATGAAAATTAAGATTATTAAAATCTAATAATTCAAAAGGAAAAGAAGAAAAACCAATTTGTTAAACGAGGTTGAATAAAGACTAAAACTCATCTATTAAATGAATTTCTTTATAAATCAAATTCCATCTCAAACCTAGATTCGAACTCGAGATCGTTTAAGCATGACACAATTCAAATTCAAAATGTTTGAAGCTACAATCTCAAGTAGCTCGTTTCATTTTCCCGTGAATTCGTAATGCAGTTAAACAAATCTTTTTATGATCCGTATATCTAATAATGTAGTATTATGTGACAAGAAGCAAACGTGAGTGAGAAAGTGTGATTGGGATGTGACCAAAAATATATTAATTTGGAGGTGGAACAGTTTACAGATGCATGTTCAGAATTCAGATCAAAACTTGTTTGTTCCTAACACCCCACGTGACCCTTTACCAAATATCAATAATAATGAGTTAAATATGGTTTCTAAAACTATGAAAAATGATGTTACTTGTGTCAAGTGCATTGTAACCTAATTACATTTTTATATAACCGAACACAATATTATTTAATAAAGTTAAATCGTATTTACTAATCCAAACCTAACATATTACCTGGTAATAATAATGTATACTAACAACTTGCCTTTTAACACTTCTAACATTTAATTTCATTAACGATGAAAATTTACTCATATAGTTACCGATAGGTTTACATTTAATATCCTGAAGATTTTGCTTATAGGGATGAGTATGGATAAAAACAAGAAATGAAAGCAAAATCATGTGAAAACTAAATGTAAACATATGATAATGGTCATGCAAACGAGATTGTCATTGGCTAATATAAGTGAAAACTAAGAATGTCATTAATTGAGTCATCAATAAGAATTATATCGCCCGGTAATTACTAATTAGGGCATCTGTAATGTCATCGTGAGTGGAGGTATGACCCTGTCACGGGTCTTGAACATCACACCACCCTCATGAGAGGGGAACATGAATAACCACCGAGGAAAACTGATAGACAAATGAAATAAAAACCAATGAGATGTGTACCCATATCAATTTCTTTTAATCAATAAAAAAGTTCACACTTGCTAAACCGTTACATTCCTCACGAAGTTTAAATCCAACTACAAACTTTACCTATGTGATGCTTACATGGCAACTCTTTTTAATCACACTTACTAAACCATTACATACACGCCTCTATAATTTAAGAAAACAATATTATATGATCTACATGTTTTTGTTTTAACATTGTTTGGTCAAAACACTAATGTGGGTCACAAACCAATATATACAAACAACGGGACCACACATCGAACTGTCATCCACCCTCATCTCATATCATATGCACACACAATATACATACATACATACAAATCAAAGAATACTCATCATCTGTCATCTTCCACCATTGATGAATACTTCATCACAATCATCATCTTCTTCATTGATTCTACATACCCATTACACATCTTCATGACGACCCACTTCAGATCCAAATCTTGCGGTGGTCTCCCCCACCCCAAAGCTTCATTCTTCCGCTACTCTTCATCATCTTCCACCACCAAACAAGACGAAGATCACGACGATGAAGACGATGATGGTTGCTTTTACTGTCAAGAATGTACATACTTCCACAATTCTCCAATTACGACCCCTTTTATCAGCCCTCGACAACAGGGTTCTTCTCAATCGACTCACAATTTCACCATTGTGTCACTGTTGTTGACTGTTCTACGTAAGTCGCTGCTCACGTGCACTGTCGGTGATCCCGGTGATGGTTCGTCGGCCTTGGATATTGGGTGTCCAACGGATGTACGGCATGTGTCGCATGTTACGTTTGATCGGTTCAATGGGTTCATTGGGTTGCCTCTTTCGCTTCTGCCACATGTTCCTGTTAAAGCTCCAAGTGCGAGGTGTGTGTTGATTTTGTGTAATGTGTTTGATTTGGTGATTTGTGTTTGGGGATTTGGGGATTTGTGAATTTGTGAATTATGCTTATGAAGTGTTTGATGAAATGCCTCAATGAGTTGATAGTTAGTAGTTCATTGCATTTAGCATCTGTTTGTTGATTAACATAAAGATTAGATTAAGAGAATATGACTTGATTAAAGATAAACAAATATTGCAAAAAGCTGTTCCTGAGCTAAGTCAAACATTAGTCAAACACTGGGTACGCCCTTCGATCGGAAATCTCTTGGAAATGCATTGAATTGGTGATCCGTGAATAATATTATTATGGGTACAGCTTGATTTCGCCGGTGATGAGTTGTAATTAGTAATGGAAAAGTGTAGGTAGGTGGGTTTGATATTGCAATCATCATGCTTGATTTTGACTTTTTGTCTCTATAGTTGAATGTAGGGGTTAAAATGATGATTTGCTTTTGGATGAGCTTGATATTGCAATCAGCATGCTTGCTTTTGACTTTTTGTCTCTAGAGTTGAATTTAGGGCTCAAGGTGATGATTTGCTTTTAGATCTTGAAGTTCTTGCAGTGGAAGAATTCAAGAATCAAGAAAGGAACAATTTTTATAGTTAAATAATGTTGCTTTTGGATCATGCATTTATGCCTGCTTTAATCATGATTGATGTTCATAATGGTTACTTGATTTGGTATAACGTTTGCTAATAATACACAAATTAGATCAGTTTCTTGATGTACTAATAATCTTCGTGTCGTTTAATGTATAGCGTGTGTGTGTTTGGAGTATCTGTTGAGTCTATGCAATGTTCTTATGATGTGAGAGGGAACAGCGTGCCAACAATCCTTCTAACGATGCAGAATCGTTTATATGCAGCAGGTGGTCTTCAAGTAAGCGGATGCCACACATCTAAGTCATAATGTCTAGATTAACATCATTTAACATTTATAATCGGCGTTTTTTATAATGTAGGCGGAGGGAATATTTCGGATAAATGGTGAAAATGGTCAAGAAGAGTACATTAGGAAGCAGCTCAACAAAGGGTTTGTACCCCATGGAGTAGATGTTCATTGTTTAGCTGGTTTAATTAAGGTACTTTACATATGTTAGTATGTTACCATTAGCTATATCAGTTTCATGGTAGAGTTAAATTTTATAAAAAACAGAATGATTTATTTACTGGCGTAAACAGGCATGGTTTAGAGAACTACCGACGGGTGTTCTTGATTCTTTGACCCCAGAACAAGTCATGCATTGCAATACTGAAGATGAGTGTACTCAGCTTGCTAAATCGCTACCTCCAACTGAGGCTGCACTTCTTGATTGGGCCATAAATTTAATGGCAGATGTCGTTAAATACGATCAAATAAACAAGATGAATGCAAGAAATATTGCTATGGTGTTTGCTCCCAATATGACTCAGGTCTACTATCTTCATTTCCTTTCTGCTTTTCACAATTTTACAATCTTGTTTAATATTTTGTGTTTCTTTAATGAATCTTTAATGCATACATACTTGTAGCAAATACAATATTTAGTATATGAAACAATGTTTATAGTCCAATGATGGAGATTAATATTTGTTTAAAAGTTCATTAACTTAATCTGCAATTTTCCCTTTGAGAGTATTGATATCTTTATTGATTGTATGCTGCAGATGGCGGATCCTTTGACTGCATTGATTCACGCGGTTCAAATCATGAACATGTTGAAAACACTCGTAATAAAAACTCTTCGCGAAAGAGAAGAATCATCCCCCGGCTTTAAGCCAATACTTACATGTAAACATCATCCTTCCCCCGACAATAAGCCCGAGCATCATTATTCTCTAAGAACCGCGACCTTAAACAGACTAGGAAGCGACAACGAAGAACAATTCTGGAGTTTCCCAAGAAAGAGCGGGTCTGCTGCAGAACATGACTACATGTCGGGCAAGAACTCGCCCGTTTCAAGTGGGAATGATTCCGTCGAGAGCGTTGACCAGTCAAAACACGGTCAACGACATGTGCAGCATAGAGAGGTAGTAAATATAGAGGGGATGTTAGAGAAGTTAAATTTGAGAAAAGGGGTAAAGAGGTTATGCAGATATCCTGTGTTTCAGTTGAGTAAGGCTGCAGCAAAGAAGACTGCAACTGTGATTGTTGATAATAGGGGCGGTGGTGGTGAATCATGGTCTTGATGACATAAATATTTATTGTAAAGATTGGTTGGTCAAGACACCACCTCATGGACCATGGTTCATAACTCAGGTTAAAGTTTAAGGCTAATAAAATTACTATCTAATAACCATCTACTCTAGGTGAGTGTCGAGTTGATCCTACGAACGTGTTTAGCAGTTGAATTGACATGACGGGTTTACGGGTTAACCTGCTGAACTTTTTGTAACTTTTTTTCCCAAAAGAGTGTTTTTATGTCTTGATGATTGAGTATTTTATGTCAAAATCTAAAACAGAAATGAGCATTTTTAAAACGTAATTGTTTTACCTGTTTATATTTTTTTGTCTACATTTGTAGTTTTAGAGTACTAATATTCAAAAATAGATACATAAATAAAATTTGTTTTTTAGTGTCGATCTGTGAATACGTGTCGATCTGAGCTTGTTTTTCACAAGTCACAATTGGCTAATAGAGTGTGTGAGTAAAAGCTACTCTTCCTTTTTTGCAATTTATAAAGCTTGGTGTATAACTCATTATTCCATAAATAAGATGGTGATTTCACTGATTTGAGAACGAAGCCACTAATGTAATGTCAATATAATAGTTACATTGATCCTTATAAAATTTTTCATTTTGCCCTATCAGGTTTAGCTATAGTTTTTTATAGCACACTTAAAGTTCTATGTTTTTTTTTTGTTTTCATTTTTAACTTTTAAATTTGATGTGTTTATAAACTTATAGATATACCTTTATGTGAGCTTATTTTCTCAATGTTAAGGTGTAAATTTCATTTAAAACGGAGTTATTGAATCATAATGTGCAAGTCATTGAAGCATAAATGTACATACCGTCAAAGTTGCTTCAAGGTGTCGATTTTAATACAATTTCCTTATGAATTTGTTGTTGTGGCGTTTGAATTTTATCAACGTTTTAATGTGAATTTTTTGAATGTTTTTTTTCCAGTGGAACGTGTTTATTTGTATCAAATACCCATGTAACTGACTTTTTTTTGGTTTTAGTTCTAATAATAAAGATGATTTATAAAACTTAACTATAAATAAAAATATAGGACAGGTCAGCCTTTTTGTTTGAGGCAAAGAAATTTTCCTTAAAGGACAAGTGATATGATAACGATAAATTAAAAACGTATAATATCATAATTTGAAATAGACACAAACATTGAACAAACTTAATGTAAGACAAAGCATGTTTACGTCGTTAACAAACATAATCACTAGACGCTAACGAATGTCTCACTGTTGTCAGGATGACCTAATCGTTAATGTCACATAGACGTGCTCAAATCGTACAAAGCAAGATGAGATGACTCAATGGTATTGATAGGATAAAAGTCGCTAATGTTGTCACACATAAATCCAAAATCGTTAACGCAAAAATCAAACTCGCAAACCCAATAGAACATTAGTGTCTATTGTACATATAAGACATGGCACCTAATTAAGCAATAAGATTATGTCACATATTTGATTTTTGGAAAAATCATGCTGAACTAATTTGTTTTATTAAGATAAAATATTTAAAAAATGTATTTAGAAGTTGATACCAAGAGCTTATGAAGATATTGGTTTTGCTGGTGTGTCAAATCTTGTTTTGAGTCAATATCCAAATCGAATAACTTAAAGAATAGGCTACCATGATTTAGATAGCAAGCTAAACAAAATGCAATCGAACAATTTAAAAGAAATTTTGTTTTTCTTTAATGTTTTTGTTTAACAATCGTTTTATACTATAATGATATTATTGGTAGATTGGATTTAAAGCCCATTATTTGTATATAATTATATTATATTATTGTTTTATGATCGTGTATAATAGTTTTTTTCTAATTAGGATAATCTCAGGTATTTGTATAGAACTTATATAATATCATATCACATATGTTTAATAAAACAATACTAACATATACTGATATACAATTAAAACCTATACATTTTTATCACTCTTAACTTTTTAAATATACGTATAAAGGATTATTATACTTTATTCTTTCAGAACACCTAAACTTCAAACTCATAATTTGTCGGAATTTAAGAAAGAGAGAGATCCAAGAATGACTTTTTTTGAAGAGAAAAATATAAAAGGGTATGCATGCATGTCTATGAAAATGAGTACATATTTGATATCATAATTTTTTATAGATAAAAATAATATAATATAAACTTTAAGAGATATAAGTGTGTGGGTTTTTATATAATCGTCCTTTTTTAATAATATGCCTTATTAAACTACTCATTTTTAGCCTTATCTAAACCTAAGTGGATTACCAAGGAAGGTTCAACTAGCTAGGTAACATCCATATATGCACTAGTGAAGATTTGATCCATTAATGTTCAACCCTTAAATTTCCTTTAACCTATTTGTCATCAACACATTTGCAAGGTTGTTGGTGACCTCTTATTACTAGAAAACTGAATATTTGTGATCGCATATTTGGTCACGAATTGGTCATGATAGTCTTTTCAATTGATTTCCGACTGAAAATGCGGTTGCAAAAAGTTTCATGGGTAATCTTTATTCGTGGTCAAATTTAACGAATGTCTTTGTGATTGTAAATCCTGGGACCGGTTTGCAACTATGAGCTTTGCGCTCGGCCTTTATCCGACGTCATGCGTTTGTTTATGTATGCATGCAATATATTTAAAAAAAAAAAAGGATAACACCATTTAACTAGAAATTAATCTAGTACCAACTTTAGTATATACAAATAAATAATTTGAGATTTGAGATTTCATTCTTCTTTATTCTGTGATCTTGTGGATTAATTTCAAACATCACATATAGATTATAGTTTTCATCCAAAAGTCCTTTCAATTACCTTCTAGTGTACCATTTTAACAAGAAAAAAAAATACAAAAACGACTTCAAAACCCGAAATCCACTTATAATCATACATGTTGAGAGCCCGTTGTCGTGATGGTGTCAGAGATAACCGCCACAAGACACGCCAACACCGGCGTCAGGAACATTATAAGACCAAAAGGAACCATCCACAACTGGCTGTTACTAGGATGATACTTTATTTCCCACAACAGCAACACCAAACCACCAACCATAGTTATAAAAAACAACCCAAAACACACGATCAACACCTTCAACGTCTTCATTTTCGCCTCTTTCTCCACGTTGTATGATGAACCCATATCGATTCAACTAAAATCTATCTTAAATCTTAACAATTGATGATGATATATCAACCATATATCAAGAAGCTAGGTGATAGATTGTAGAAGAGTGATTAGAATCAAAGAGAATCTATGAGTTATATATATATATATACATATAAAAGAGGCATGCATGGTGACATCAATGATTTAGACATTGAAATAAGATATAGTGAGTTAACGTGCCCTTTTAACAAAGCTAACAAGCTGTTGCTAGAACATATCTAGACCACATATGTACATATATTATTAATATTATATTGTAGGGTATCTGATATAACAATAAGATTGTTAATGGATTCTTACTTTGAATACTATACTTTTGTTTTTACTGTTGACAGTTATATTGATTCTTCTGAAAGATTTGAACGGTGTAGACATAAGACTGTTACAGACCAAATAAGAGAATGCATTATATTACAAAACATTAGTCCGATGTATGGTGTAGTTTATTGGTTTGTAAACCTTAATTTTATTGTCCATTTAACTACTCTTAAACAAATCTTATATCTTGTAGGATGGTATAGTTTATTGGTCTATAAACCTTAAATTGCTATTTATTTAACTTTCTTTAAAGTGTTGTTCATTTAACTACTATTAAACAAATCTCGTACCTTACAATGATTTCAGTTGATAATATTAAAGACAAGCATATGATAATTTAAAGATTCATTATGGAAATAACCATTATGGCTAGATGTTGTTAGCTAATTAAGTATATAGTTGCTTAATTATATTTATAAAACTTTAACCATCACAAATGATTACATGAAAAAATAAGTAAACAACTTTACATAGACCTAGATATCTCATGTCTAAAAATAATTTTGACATTCCCACGTCTTACGTAACACATAAATCAATAAAGCAACTAGCAATCAACTTTATATAAAATTAAAAAAAAAAGCGTTTAAAGCTAAAAGTTATTTTTAGACAAGTTTGTACCTAAATGAAACATATTCTTTAAAAGATTTAACGGTATTTTGACACGAACTATATAATAACAGATCGATAAAAATAATACAAATTTAAATTAAAATTAGATAAAACTTTTTAAACATTGAACTAATTTTATAACGACCCAACAATAATACAAACAAGACATGACGCCAGTTTATGGCTCTTCTCATGCCACTACAACTCTACAAATCAACATATACCTACCCACATCTTATATGATTTAGTATGCAACAAAAAAAATAAAATAAAAAAATAAACAAGTCTAGTATGTCATACACTACTTGTTAGTATATATGATAGGGTAAAAATAGTTGCTATATCATTCTATAAATTAATAATAATAAAAGACGATACATGTTAGTCCAAACAAAATGATTAATAAATATTCACTACTAAAACATATTTGAACTATGAAGAGTGATATAAGTTCCGATATATATTTTATATGAAAAGTTTGTGAAAACGGTATTTAGATGAGAAAATATTGAATGTCGTAACCGTGTGACAAATATCAAATCAGTATATAGATAAAGCAAAAGTGCTTCTCGTAAATGCGTGATTTGCAAATATTAATGTGTATTTAAATAAAATAAGTGTTTGACACAAATACGTCATAAAAATAATATTTACTTTTAACTAAAACCAAGGTAATAATTCTAATAATTTTTAAGGCATAATAATAACAATTATGAGGGTGCGTAAGAGATGTGTAGCCAAAGAATCTCAAATTGCTTAGCAAAAATCTTTAATTCACAAATTGTTTCCTGAAGGTTTTATTAAATAAAAATATTTTTTCCACAAATGTCGTGCAAATTTCATTTGCTACACAAATAGTTTGCTACATATTTGCGATGGGAAAGAGCGTAATATAAAAAGATTTTATAAATTTTGTCTTTCTTATGTAACTTTTTTACAAAAATTTATACAACAAGAATTTTTTTTTTTGAAAGAAACAAAATTTTCCAAACATAATTCCAGCATGTAAATGATTGTTTAATAGAAAAAATGTAGGAATTGAAAGTATGAAAAATTGAAAAGTTCTTTTTCTATGATGATGACTAAGAAGAAATAACTAATAATAATAGATGATATAATTCATAATTATTATCGCACGAAGACATTAGACACAAATATTCGTACGTTATTGAAGAAAATCAGCGGATCCTACGGCAGTCGTCTACGCTACTGTCGGTTCGACTAAATGGCTATGACCCACCAATGTCGCCATCTGGACCCTATGGCGCGTGTAAGCTAGCATGTATATGTTTATTTAACTTTAACAGCATAAATGAATAAAACAAGACAGTTAAACAGGTGGAATTTCATGTTCGTTAAGAATTGTTTGTTCGCTTATGTCTGTTCATCAATATCCTAGATGAACATATATAAACAAACATAAAAAGCATAGACAATGAAATAAACAAATAAATGAAAACGAGCATGAGGATATATCTGAAACGTGATTCAATCTTTGCGGAATATCCTGGAGAATACAAGGCCTTCGTTCTAACTGTGATTGGCTGATGGATAATTGTTGAAATATATCATTTAAATTTGGAATTCACCGGTAAAAAAGTTAAAATTTGTGCTTTGTGGTATTGTTCTGATTTGCTTGTTTATTTCGTTGAGGGGTTGTTATTGGAGTTTTCAAGAACTAAATGTGCATTTGTAGTTTTGTAGAATGATGAAGGGATGTTTTCTTGATTCTAGTTAACGTATGGACAGTTAACGTATGGACGGACTTTATAATGAGTGCTACTTGAATCACAATTAGCGCTTCTGATCAATACAATCTCGTGTTCATTTTCATATCTCTGATCTCAACAGAAAAGAAATTAAGAGGCCAATTGTCTATTTGAATGTCAGTTTGTTTTAACGAGCCATTGTTTCGAGTCTCTCTTCGTCTGTGTTGTTGTCTTTATTTGTATCGTCTTCTTCGTTTGTTCTTTGTGTTTGAGAATTGATTTTCGAATCATTACTTTTGAGAGATTAGTTTTTATTTAGTTTTGTGAGTATTTGTTTTCCCTTTTTGAGATAAGAGTGGAATTAGGTTTGCTAATAGTAATACCTAATCCAAGACAATTTGTATTATTTATTAACAACTAATATTTTTTTAGAATACAGTTTGTAAAATAATAAACAAGCATTCTTATATTCAATTACAGTATAAAAATATAAAAAGCAGTGAATTACATATAGTTACAACTCAAATACAAAATACAATAATGTAGATGAAACAGATGATGATAGAACATAAATATGTTGGGTCCTCATGTTCACACGAATCCTTTAAAACAAATTTCAAGCCATCAAATAAAACTAATTTGTTTCTCATGATATGATATAACAACGAAAGCAATCTATACTCTTGGGAATGACTCAAGAACCCGAATTGTATCTTAAAGAAAAGAGAAAAAGATTATCAAAGAATTATTGGAAATTATTTAGAAAAATAAAAACAAAAAGTTTTAACATGTTGGTGTTATTTGATGTATTTTTCAATCAAGATTCACCTTGTTATTTATAGTTGAGAATGAGTTGAATCATTTCATCACACAAATCATGAGTTGAAACATTCCCTCTAAATCATGAGCTGAAACACTCAACATATATATGATTTTTCTGATGTTTCATTTATTATTTCTTATTTTATAATTTTGTAACACCCATTTTAAGTATATCTAATTCAACTTAATTTCATTTTTGACATGATTTGGTTCATTATTAATTTCATTACATAATTTATTAATATATAATTAACAAAATTTAATTATATTTATCTATGTCCAAAATTAGAAGGAAAAAAAAGTCATTTGTTCCTAATTTGTTAGCAAAATATTTTAACAAGTTTCTTAAATACAACGGTTTGTAAACACCATGTTCTCAAACGAACCACCATTTATGTAGACATTATTACACACATACATAAGTTATGACACGAGAAAGTATAAAATACAAAGTAGACTTTGTATAGCAACATTTCCCCTAGGATGCTTAGAAAAGTATTTTATCAATGAGCTTGTAAATATTTCAAACTCGTTTTTTTCCAAGTCACGCTCACACTTTACGCTTGATAAAAGCCCGATTCAAATGATGTCAAGCTCGAGCCGAGATCGCATTACCAGAAAAAAGCTACAGCCGTTTGCCAGCCTAGGTTAAAGATGATAGCAACTCAAACAAGTTTTTCACTACAAATCTACAATCAACTACATGAACACGATAAGCAAACGATACGAGCTCTCCAACTTCATTCTAGATTAACATTGTCATTTTCTCTTTCTTGCTCTTCTTTTTGCTTTTTTTCATGTTTCTTTTTAACAAAAGAGAGGGTCGGGTCGTGTGAGAGCGTCTCATCCTCCATGTCTAAACCATCTACCTGAACCCATAAACCACGTGCTCACACAAGCCCGACACCTATCCCTTGATTAGTAGGGCCGATACCTTCCACGATTGCCATCGTCATTGCCACCACCTCCTCGCGACCTCCCTCCCCCTGAGCCATTGCTGCTACCACGCTCGTTCCTCCGAGGAGGCCTCACGGCTGGCAGCTGTGCTCCGGGCTGTTGCCTGCACATAGTCCAAACTAACATATAAGGCAACCATAACAAACATTCTTATATTTATACTAAAATATACAAATCCAATATAAAATGGCTTATTTTTTTTAATTAAGTATACAAATATTTTCATAACATCTGTCAATAAATTTTTAAAAGTATATATAAATCTCATGTGTAATTCCAACACAGATATACTTTTTAAATCAGTTTTGATGCAAAATGCATTCATGAAACTTATCAATTAAGCTCTACATAATTATATAACTATAATCAAGAAAGATGGCTACTTACAGAACATATCCTATTTGTCCATCTGGCAGAACCATTGGAACCATCTGCATACCACCTGGAACTGGACCTCTTCCATATATCATTGGCTGATTCATAATTCAATACATATTATACGACCGACTTTACATCACGACAAGAACCAAATACTTATACAACAGTATTTGAAAAATAATACCTGCTGAACCGAAGGATTAACCCCGTATCTAGAGCCAACATACGGACTAGCAGCAGAAAAGCCACCATAAACATTATGAGGGAGGTAATTTGGATGGGGCCCAGAATGACGTGGATTATTAATCCCATCAGATTTTCTGTCACTCTGTGGCTTTGCAAGTACCACTTCCAAAAGCTGACCTGTACATCATTTTTGACGCACTAACTATTTACTTACAAGAATGAACAAAAAGTGAGTCGGGTCAATCCAACCCAACCCTGTTCAACGCGTTCATTTGGCCATATTGAAATAAAACCATTGATTTCGATGTCTGGAAACCACACACTCCAAATAAAGTCGGAGAAAGAAAAGGACTTAAAGTTTAAAAAAGGGGGAAAACATACCATCTACTTCATATTTTTCACCGTCTTTGACAGCACTTAATGCACTTGATCTTTCTGCAAAATGAACAAACCCAAAGTCTCTTTTGCAGCCTACTTTTGCAGGTGGCATTACAACTTTGGTGATTTCCCCATGGCGTTGAAATAGTTCCTTCAACTGATCTGTTGGAGTGTTCTCAGGTATGTTCTTTACATACAATGCCTTTACCTATAAATTTGGCACTACCTCTATGAAATTTAAATATGATAAAATAACTTTTACAAATCTTATATTAAGCTAGGAACATTGTCATGTGCTAATTTGGCGAAAAATGTATCACGTTCATTGGTCTCAACCTCTTGAAACCTTGGTTTAAAAAAGCGCGAGGCGAGGCGAAGCGTTTCGATACCAAAATCCGAGGCGCCACGCCTCAAGCGCGAGGCGAGGGCTTCACGTATGTGAGGCGCTAAACTAAAAAAAGTAATAAAAATATAAATAATATCTATGTACAACTTAAAAAAACTATAAATACAACCTAAAGAAGCACAAAATCAGTTGTTAAGCCCAATGTACAACAAACCAAGCTTTGTGTACAAGAACTATAACTTCATAAAGAAGAAAAGAAAACAAATAAACAAATAAGAAAAAGTTTAGGGTAAACTTCAACAAAAATTATAATTTTAAGGGTGAAGAATGTAATTTTCTAAAAATGAAATAAGAGGTAGGTTAACCCTAAAACTTAAAGCAGCATCATTGCCTCCTCTCCTCCTGGCAGCTCTCCTCCATCAACAGATTTCTTCATTAAAATTTCCTTCAATGTAATCTCTTGCAAGTCTGATATGACATCTCGCTATTGCACCTCTATTTCAACATCATGTCTTCAGCTTATCTACTTGTTCGATTTTACACAAAAGCACATGCCCTAGAACCTAAAAAAGAACCAAAGTGAACTCTTCTCCTGAGAATCACT
>BJCN01318386.1:7579-20064 GCA_018326445.1 Flaveria brownii
GAAATTGTGATGAAAAAACGAACCAGAAAAGGAATAGAATAGTAACCAAAAATTCTCAGGAGCGTATTTGTAGTTTTTGATTTAGAAAACTGCCTAGGGCAGTTTTTTGGGTCCTCAAATTGACATTTTCGGCCCTTCAAGAATTAATATGTTTAATTCTAGAAAGACTCCGAAAATGAATTTTTTATTGAAGTAATAATGACAGGAATAAAAAATTTCCAAGCTGACCTGGCAGCTCGACCCCAGCCAGGGGCTCTGCCCCTTGGACCCTGCCAGGGGCTGCCGCCCCTTGGACCCCGCTTCCAGGGGCGCTGCCCCCTTGGAACCCCCGTCAAATACGGATTACGCGCCTAGGATCGTAATAGATTCAAACAAGCGTGTACTCCGCACCTCCTAACTTGTTTGAAGTCTATTATGATCGAATTAATCAACACAAGTTAATCCCAATTACACTAAAATATCCAACAAAAGACGGCTTGTCTTGGAGACCTGGAGGATCTGGTTCCTTCTCGGTGGCTAGTACAAAGAGGAGGGTAATTGAACTAAGGGGTCAAAGTCCATAATGGGTGTTCGAATGGAATAGTTGGGTACCAAAAAAGGTGGGAATTTTGGTATGGAGATGGAGGGCTAGTGCAGGTAGATTACTGACTAAGGATGAGTTAAGGAAAATGAACATCTATATTGTATCCCACCCATGTCCGGTTTGCAGATCTTATCCAGAGTCGATCGATCATGTTTTCGTGGACTGTGGGTTGGCTCAGTCAATCTGGGCGGCGGTGTCGACATGGTGCAAAATTCCTCCAATCTTCGCTTTTGGTCTTAATGATCTTTTGGTTCTACATAAACATGTGGGGGGTCGGTCAAAATTAAGAAAATAGTACATGTGGTGGTTATGGTGGTACTATGGTGCTTATGGAAGAATAGGAATGATATGGTGTTTAATAATGGGTCTTCATGTGTACAAAGAAGCTTTGGGGTGATAAAAATATTAAGCTTTCTATGGATCAAACACCGTGCAAAAATACAGAAGTTGGAGTGAGAGGCGTGGAATTCCTTTAATTTTGGATAACATGGGGTGGAAGTTGGTGTTTGTAACTTTGAATCTATATGCATATGATGTATGATTATGATGACGTGATTGTAAGTTGTTTTAGTCAGTTTTCTGCTGACTTGGTGGTTAATAAAAATTTTGTTCATCTTTTCAAAAAAAAAACATCACTTTCTCTAATTTCCTCCCTATGCATAACTAAGAATTTTCTATGAATAATGTCTTGTACAGATTTAGAGCTTTAAACCCACAATCTTTTAATCATGAGATCTACCTCTTAGTCTCTAAGGCCGTCCGCAACGCAGCACCCTTGAGCACCACCCGTCTCCACCCTTCAACGCCCATGTCACGGGTTGCCCTGGGGCATGCCACCCATGGCCGCCCATTCGCTGGTGGCCCGCCCCCCACGGGCATTCAATGGAATTTATTTCTTTTTGAAAATTGGTTAGTAAAAAGGTTTAATATTTTTCATAAAATGTTAAAAAATGTTCAATATTACAATAAAAATGTTTAATATCACAACGAGATTAGGGAGAAATACAGAATGACCCGTCACAACTAGTCTATTTAATTGAATTTGTTGTTTTTTAGTTTAAGTTGTTTTTTAGTTTAACTTGTTGTTTTTTAGTTTAAGTATTTAGTTTTATGTAACTTTATTTAATTAATGAAGGCTTTATTTGCTTAATTATTAATTTTATTTAGTTTGTTTATTAATAAAATAAATACGATTGTTAAAATAAATGGAAAAGTAAATGGTGATGTCAAAATAAATAGTTGCTTGTGGAAAAAATAGTGTTGGGGTAAAATGTGTTTGTGGAAAGGATGGATGGAAGTTAGTGGAAAGCTGATGCGACACGTTGATTAAGACTATTTGTGAGAAAGACGTCTGTTAGCGTTACAGACAGTCTAATCATTAGAATATTAGTTATGAACATTGACAACTGCTTACATCTTCTTAATATGCTTATAACAAAATAACTAACTGAAATGGAAAGAATACACAAGTGACTCTTTTAAAACTTAAAACTCCAAAACCAACCTTTAACAATACTCCCCTCTAATTCCAAGCTTCTCCTTATAGATCTATCACACTTGAAAAGAACCTCATTTTAAACTTCATTTTGAGGAGTGCTTTTGTCAAAGCATCTGCTTTCACATATCGCCGCTTACAAATTCAACTCGAATTCGATTCTTCTCAATGTGCATTCTTATAAAATGATATCTAATATTCATATGTTTATTCCTACCATAAAATTCTAGATTTTCCTGAAAATAATTACAAATTTACTATCAACATATAAAGTCACTACTTCCTACTTGTTTGTCTGAAGTGCTCTTTCCATCATCAAGAACACTACATTTCTACCATATTTGATACCAAAATGACTTGCACCTTCCTAAATGTTCAACAACTTTCAAGTGTGCCTTTCTAGGCACTTGCACAAGTCTGTTTATAACTAACAACATAACTTTAATTAGGTCTTACTCGAGTCAAATATCTTTAACTAACCAATCTTCTATAAAACACTTGGACCATCAGAGCACCTCCTTCTATCTTATACAACTTTAATCCGGACTTCATTAGTGTCTTAGTTTCATTACATCCTTCCAACCCTGTCATCTGCACCACCTTAGTAACATAGTGATTATTTAATTAAAATGCCTTTTTAGACCATGGCCATTAGCAACCATTTGTTTCGGTTGCTTGCTAGGTGTCCATAAAAATTTATTAAAAATTTCAAGTTTTCAACCCCGTTACACAACTAGGTTGCACGAGCAACTTAGGTTGCAACCAAATCATAGAGCACGCCACTAAATTAGTGGCTTTTTATTTAATTTTTTTCTTTTTTGTGACACTCAGATTGAGTTGTTAAATGAGAGTGAAAAGTTAGATTTAATTGGATTGTCTAGATTGAAGAGAGAGAAATTAGTTTTTAGTTAAAAGGTTGGGTTGGTTGGGTTGTGAATTAGGATATCCTTATTGCGAGCAACCTCAATTCCAAAGTATAACACAATCACCCTAGGTTTTTAATCTCAGATTTAGTCTTCATTTAAGCCTTAAAAATATCAACTTCACTCTGATCACTCCTTGCCACAAGCAGATCATCATACACTTCCACAATTAAGTGATGTTCCTTTAGTTTTAACATATAATGTTTCTTCGTGTTGACACCTTGTAAAGCCAAATCTTTTAAAACTCCAACTAATCTGAGATTCTGCTCCCCTCCTTGCATAGCCTTCTAGTTGCTTAACATATACACTTTCCTTCAATTCACCATGAAGAAATGCAACTTTGATTTGGCGTCCATATGATACACCATCCACCCCACTTTCGCTAACAAAGCAAGAATCAATCTAGTTGTTTCAATCCATGCAACCGGTTCAAAGTTGACTCACAACTACTGCATATAACCCTTTGCAACCAGTCTAGCTTTATGCTTAGTAGCATTTCCTATTGCATCTCTTATCACTTCAGACACCCATTTCAATCCTTTTAGATTACACTGTAATGTCATGTCTATTTAGACCCAAGTGTTGTTTCTTTCTATAGTTTAGATCTCCTCAACTCTGGATGCTCAGTAGTATAATGACTTGTGCGTTTACTATCTTGAACTCCCTAATGACCAGCATTCACTGCACTACTATTTTCCTCGGCTTCATTATTCCCCATGTCTTGATGCTCCACAGATGCGGTACACAAAATCATTTGCTACATTAAAATCATTGCAATTAGGATTATCATTGCTTTTTGCTTCGTCATATATACGTTGACCTGTTCTATTGCTTGACTTCTTCAAAGTACACATCTCTGCTAACAACAATTTTCCTCCTACTTACATTATACATCATACATCCTGTGTGCTTTTGTCCCCCCCTTGGCTGAGTTATCTTGACATACGTAACACAACCAAATATTTTTTAATGTTGTATGTTGGGTTTTATACCCTTCAATGCCTCATATGGTGTTTTGTCTATCAAAGCTTTTGTATACATTCTACTGAGAATATTGATCGAGTGTCTAACACTTTTTACCTAAAAACTTTAAGGTGAGTTCATAGCTTTTAAGGATGCTTCTTGTCATATCCAAAATTATTCTATTCCTCCTCTCCATTGCATCATTTTACTGAGGAGAGTAAGGTACTGTTAACAGCCTTGTGATACCTTCTTTATCACAATACTATTTAAAATCAATAAATGTAACCCCCCAAATCAGACCTCAAAGCTTTGACCTTATACTCTCAGGTCTGCTGAAAATTCTTAAAGACTTCTAGTGTAGAATCTTTCCTTATAAGTATATCACATCACAGACTATTCACGAGCCGAGCCAAATCGAGCGGACCTTTGCTCGCGCTTGGCTCGTTTTCAAACCGAACCGAGCCAATCAGCTCGTTTACAAGCAAGCGGAAAATCGAACGAGCATTTTTCGAGCGTGAATTTTCCAAGCGATCTACGAACGAGTGCAAACGAGCGGCGAACAATTTGTATAACCCAATTATCTAATGTGTCATCAGATTTATATTGCAATAACAGACGGTGACAATGTTGGATCTTAAGTTTTAATTACTTAAAAAGTAGTCGTATTTTATACATAACATTGACGATACGTTGTGACTAACAATGAGGCTAAGACTGTAACCGATGAGACGGTGAGCATATTGAAGAGAACGATAATGATGAGAGTGGGAGATGATCGAGTAAGAGTAAGAGCGAGATCAAAAACTATCTCTAAGCAGCTTAGGATTTCAATTTTATGCTTAATGTTGGATCTTAGTGTATAGTGGGTTAAATCTACTAGAGTGTTTAGTGTTATGTATAAATTTGTTTTTTATGTGTGTGTGTATATATACATATAATAAATAAAAATAATTCGAGGCAAACCGAGCTGAGCCGATATTTGCTCGTGCTTGGCTCGTTTAGAAACCAATCTGAGCCAATTGGCTCGTTTACAACCGAGCAGTAGTTCGAGCGAGTATTTTTCAAACAAAATTCAAACGATCGTCGAGCGGAGAGTGCTTTTAACAACCCTGATCACATGTATCTTGTTTATTCATCTACTAACCTCATACCAGCCTGAGTTGATGATATTGGACCACATAGATCTACTTGCACCAACTTCAATGACACATCGGCTTTGTACACACATATTGACAGGGAGATGGTTGACTTGTCTGCTTCCGTGCCAGACATACCTCACATAAGGCCATCTCCAATGGTTTCAATTTTATGTGTTTTTGGAACAAATTTTATGTTTGTAATGATACTCCTTAGTAGGATTTGTTTGTTTTTAGGATAAGATGTTCATAAGGATGGACATGAAAAAGAACTCATGTATCATACTTTGAAGGGGGACGGGACCAGGTTCGGTTTCAACCTAAAAAAAGATAATATTTCATCTAACAACTACTTTGACCTCAATGACGACGATGAATTAACGGTTGATAATTATGGGAATAAAGTTGAAGAACTTCTCCGTCCAATGGTCTCAAAGAATGCTAAAGCAATGGCTAAAGGTAATCTAAAGGCAAATCTAAAGCCGACTCGTCACAAATAAATGAGGTCATCGGATGCTTTCAAATTTAACAAAAATGAGAGAATCCCCCATTGATGAAATTGAATCCAAAATGCGTGAATATGTTAATATTAAGTGGAGACATTCAAGCCCGTGAACAAATGATTGCATTGCGTGCACAAGAAATAGTTTTAAAGGATACAAGCTACATGAATCCCGAGCAAGTCGCATTTCATAAAAAATCTATGATAAAATTAGGGCACAGTATGATATTTAGGTAGTTTAATTGTTGTATTGTTTAAGTTATGTAATATTTAATTATTGTAACTTTTAATTATGTAATGTATGATTTTCAAGTTTTCAGTATTTAGAATTTTCTCTCTTACCAAAAAGTATATAAGTTATTGTAACTTTTAATTATGTACCGTATGATTTTCAAGATTTTAGGATTTAGAATTTTTCTTCTTACCAAAAAGTATATAAGTTTTAAATTTTAATATTTCCCTCTAAGAAAAAAAGTATATAAGTTATAAATTTTAAAATTATAAATTTTCCGTCCAACAAAAGCATATAAATATTTCATTTATATTTTATATTAATATAAAAGATTGGTAATTTAAAAAATAAATGTAAAAGATGATGATGATGTGATAATGTTATTGGGTGTTTTTCAATCTTACTATTGGAAAGGCTTTTGGATAATGTTTTTGGGTGTTTTTTGATCTTACTATTGGAGAGGCTTTTAGAGTTTTTGAAGAATGAATAGTTTTCTAATGTGGCTGCTGACTAGGTATGTTATCGGATGCTTTTTGATTTCACTATTGGTGATGCTCTAAATGAGTTGGAGGACTTATCATTGGTACAACGTATACCATCTTCTTTTGTGTCATCATCTTTAGAGAATTGAAACCAACATATCCCAATCTTCCATGCCACAACCATGATGAATCCTAACTATTAGCATGATAGCATGCTGGTTCACCAACTATCAAGACTATTTTGCCTGTTTGAGGATCTAGAAACCTAAATGAGTAACTTCCCATTTTGTTCAAATAGCCAAGGGTACTTATTGTTCATTCTCACCTCACAACCTCCTTCTGTTGCTTGTCCTAGACCCATAATATTGCTCCTCAAATGTGGAATGCAATACACATTTGTGAGCATTCTTTGGCTTTAATTCTTTCCTTCTGGAATTACTTATCCTTAATCAGCTATTTTAACACAAGACCTATCACCAAATCTCACTTTTCCTCCCATTGTCAATAGTTTGAGAAAAATGTCACCATTCCAGTCATGTGATTAGAAGCTCCATTATCAAGATACCACACATGTTCCTCATAAGTCTCTAACTCAAACTTTGTAGGGATGACCTTTTCTACATTCAAGAACACTACTCCACGATTGTGAGATTCTACCATGAATAATGTTGATTCTTCATCTTCAGTCTGTGTCAAATTAGCTTCGGGTTCTTTATTCTTTAATCGAAGACATTCAGATGCATAACGCCCATACTAATCGCACTTAAAGCCCTTGATCTTTGACGTCTCATTCTTCACTTTATTAACTTGTTTATGGGTCTTTTTTTGTTCATGATTTCCTTCCTTCACCTTTCGGAAGGATCTTGATCCTTGATCATTCTTTCCTTTCTTCTTTCTTCGGTCAAAATCTTTCAGTTGAGCCTACCATTCAACATATGAGCAATAATTGTTCATCCTTAGCCGATGGCTGATTTGGCTAACCGTATGAGGAGGTTGGTCTTGTTCGAAAGCTTCTCAACTTTGTTCCTGAATGATTCATCCATATTGCAACTTCGATCGAACAGTTTGTCAATCTTGATACAATGTTATTGATTGTAATACTAATTGAAAACTCAATAGAGACCATATCTCTTAACTTTTAAATTTTTTTTTAGCAAAACCTACGACATGCGCAGACCACGATGACCATCATGTGTGATAACTATGACACTATATACATCAGAAAATACATAAAGACAATTATACAATCATAGAAAAAGATTACACCAACACGAAAATTATTTTAAATACAAATAAGTGTCCTGGGGCAAATCTAAACAGTCGATCTGATCTCCGTTGTCGTCTTTTCCAGACGAGGTTATGAGGATAACAATATACATACACACACCTTGGTGAACATGGATGCAGGTTTTTGTCGTGATTAAAGAAAATATTAAAACTCGAAAACCTGAAACTCCTTTTGACTTTTCTTGAACGCGCCTATTAAATATGTACATGACATTGTGTTCTCGGTTACATTTATGTGATTATCCCCGACTCCATGCTTGCAGTTCTTAACAGCCTTCGGAACTCAGACAAGCTAATTTTCCCATCTTTGTCGATGTCAGCTTCTTCCAAGAGAGGATCTATCGAACCCTTCAAGCCGGTATGCTGCAAAATCCAATGAAAAGATGTTTCTCGGCGTAGATAAAGGTAGCATTTTGACAACAAAAGTCAAAGGTTAAGTTTGTCTTTTAAAAGTTGAACCATGATCAAAATGTCGGTGAACAAATCTATGCTAGCAAACTTAATGTTAATGACTTACCATTCTGAGTTCTTCAGGAGTTATATATCCATCTCTATCAACGTCAAATTTCTCAAAAGCGGCCTGTGATAAATGTTGCCATTTTTCAGAGTTGTGTTCCTCCAACTGCTGAACATGAAGAGTCGCTGCAACGAACTCCGTGAAATCAACAAGCCCATCTGTGTTACTATCTATCTGCATCACAGATATAATCCTTCAAGATCCCAACAAAAGGGTTTAAGAGATAAAACATAAGTTATTCTGATGTAGGCATAGAAGTTATTATCCAAAACTGATCATTTGGACCCTGATTTGAGACATGATCAAAAGCAAATTGTGCTTATCTAAACAATAACCAATCATTGTGATTACGGAACGCAATAATGTTCAAAAAGCTCGTGCTCGTTTTGTTAACGATCTAAGTCCGAGCCAAGGTCAGCTCGCCTCGTGGCTCGTTCATTAGCTAGCTCGTTGGCCCGCTTGTAGGCTTGTTTAAATTAAAGCCAAATTTACAATTAATATAAATTATGAACCAAAATAATGACATCTTATTAAAATATACTATAAACATATGGTCATTTAGACATTATCTAATTAAAAAACTAAGTATATAAATAAAGAAAATGATTATAGTCTTGAAATACCAATCTCGTATGTCGTATCATTGTTTCATCTATTTAATAGAAACAAGTATAAAAAAAATATTATCTTTCTTATTATATCCGACTCTGTGTAAGAAATAACAAAAATTAGTTTTTTTTGGAAAAAAAAAAACAAGTTGGCTTGTGAGACGGCTTGGCTCAGCTTGTCTGTCAACGAGTCGAGCCTGAGCCCACAAATTGAGCTTGCTAAGTTAAACGAGCTTGCTTGGTTGGGTTCTTAAACGATCCGAGCCCAAGCCCACCCAAGCTTGCTCGACTCGACTTGTTTACAACCCTGTATGTAGATAATCGGTTCAAAAAGCAAATCCAAACACCCTTGAGAAAGGATAGGCTTACTGCTTCTAAAATTTCAGAAACACGTGATTCTTTCATCTTCCAAGGAAGGTCTTTAGCAAGGGCCTGCAACAAAAGCAATCTAATTTATATTCAAGAGTACAGAGTGTAAATATTGTGTTTAGATTGACTTTTGGGGTCAAACATACCTCTCTCATTTCCTCAAGACTAATGGCGCCACTTTTATCTACATCAATTGCATGAAATTGATCTTTGAGATCTGATAGCTCCTCTTCATCAAGTGTGCTAGCCAACGCCTGCACATGAATATCAAGTCTCAGAAGAAACTATTTGGAATCACTTTATAATATATTAAAAAGAGATGAACATTTACCCGTAGAGCAAACTGTTTTAGGCGACTGTATTTCACAAATTCACGCATGTTGGATAGAACAGAAATGTCAAGAGGAATTTCAGAAGCATTTCCGCCTTCTCGAACCCATGGATGTGCTATAAAGATTGACATTAGAGAGGTGTTTAAATGTGAGATTTCATAGTGATGATTTGCTATTGAAATATGATCAAAATTTGATGATCAATTGTAATAAATTGGGATGCAAAATATCAGGTTTGGAAGTGCATTTGCCATAGATTGGTATCATTTCAACAATTAACATGTAAAAGGATTACATCACATTTTGATGAAATATAGGAGCAACATTATATAAAATTTAAGTTAAATTATCTTAATTTATGTTAAAAGACTGTAAATAATTAACTTAATTTTACTTTTAAATAGCTAGTTTGGTTAAAGCAGGTATGAAACTGATTAAAAAGCCTCCTAAATAACCAGATAGCAATGTCAAACTACAACAACAACAACAACAAAAGAAAAATAAAAAATAAAAAAATAAAAAAAATAAAACATAAAACATAAAAGAGATCAAAAATGAAAAAAAATGTAGATTTTGTTGCACCAATGGTCTTCAGTTTATACAAAATCATTCTCTTGCATACTTGAAGATAAGTTATTATCTTGACTAAAACCGACAATTTTCTAGAGATGATATAAGAAAATCATGAATAACTTAAACTAACTTGTATGTGACACCTATCACGTATAGATTCGTGTATGAATTGTTATTCATGTATAAAATGAAAATACATAGAGTCTAGGTGAATCAAAGTAGATACGCGACCAAAGATTCATGCTATATGTGCAAAACAGTCCTGACGTGACCATAGAGGTAAGTCACACTCCAAAAAATGGCTACTTTTGTTATGTTCTATATATACTAAGAAGAACGAGAAAAAGAAACATACATAGGGCTTGAGCTGCGGTAAATCTTGAGTGTGGATCTTTCACAAGCAATTTCTTCACAAAATCTTTGGCACTTGAGCTTATGCTAGGCCACGGTTTGCGCTTAAAGTCAGGTTTGTTTCTTAACACCTATCATTGTATTTCAATCTTGTAAAATATACCATTGAATGTATCACCAACTATAGATACATTTTTAAAATAAAAGTAGTAAATTACCTCTTTAAAAATCCCATTTTCGGTCTTATCCCAAAAGGGGCGACGCCCGCATAGTAGAATGTATGTTATAACACCTATGCTCCAAACATCTGATTGAGGACCTGATTTACGCTTCAATACTTCGGGAGCAACATAGTATGCACTACCAACAATATCAGTAAACTTCTTTCCTACCAAAAATTAAAAGATTTCTGTATGAAAATACATCCATATGATCAATATGTTGGATGCTTAACTATTGTCAATTGAACACGTTATTACACTAACCTGGTCTTATAAAGTCAGATAGACCAAAATCTGTAGCCTTTAAGTGTGAATCATCTTTTAGAGACTTGAAAAGAAAATTCTATATAAATAATAATACAAGAAAAGGTTAGTGCTGTCATAGGAACATCAGGTCCATGTAAGATGGTTTGTAGTATGTGTTTGCAACTTTTCATACCTCTGGTTTCATGTCACGGTGCACCAACCCATGTAAATGGCATTCTGCAGCAACTTTAAGCATTTGCCTTACAACGATTGCTGCATCTTTCTCTGAGTATCGACTATCTTTCCTGGAAAAAAAGAGCTAATTTTTTATCGTAAAACTATACATGCAAAGTAAGGCGTGTTTGTCTTTTGTGATCAAAAGGATTAGCATATTTAACTTGAAGATTGATAAAGTCCTTACATATATTATATAGGTGTCATGTTAGTCATAAAATGTAATTAAGAAAGTAACTATTCAACGTGTATCAACAAGTTAGGAGTTCTTACTTCCCTAAAATCCGGTCCAATAACTCACCACCCTCACATAACCTGAAAATGGTTACAATAAAGTCAGTTCTTTATAACCGAATCAAGCACCGAAAAAAAAAGCCAACGCTGTTATTCAACATACTCCATAACTATGTACACATAAGAGCTATCTTCATATGCATTATGGAACTGAACCACATTTTCATGACCACTTAAAGCTTGCAATATTTTGACTTCTCGTTTAACATCTTCCACAGCAGCTGGACGAATCATCTGTTGAAATAGCAAAAAGAAAACAAAGAAGCCATCTTACGGTTACTAGGCTCATACAACTATATCAACTTTGTTGGTGACATCAAACATTATCTTAGTAAAGTAAATAACAAACAACAAAAATCGAATACATATGTTAATGTTGTTGAGCCTGCATTTATTATTATTAAGAGATATCCAACTTGAACAGCCATGGAAAGTACAATTCAAGCAATCGCTCAACTGTTGCATCTTCGGATAATGATGAAAAAGTTGAATTATTTAAGTACAAATCTCTTGGATCATTTGCTAATTCATCAAATGCTCTTTCTGAGCTTCAAATTTATAAAATATAAACATAATTACCATTAGTACTGATGATGCTCAACTAGAAAGAAACAGTCTTTTGCTCAGAATCAAGAATTACCACAAAACCCTAAACAGAGTCTTACGCTGATGACTAACTCACGTACCCTCTAAACCTACTCTAAATTTACATCAATGGTGATAAAAACTAAACCTTTACACACGTGATACGCTAGACTACAAGCCATTTGGTAAATCTAGAGCAGATATAACTGTAATTGTCAACTAAAATGACAAAAAACTACCTTATTTTTGTCGATTTTCTTGACAGCAACACGATCTCCATTATCTTTATCAATAGCAACATATGTATACCCAAATTGACCATGACCCAACAATTTCCCAATCGAATAATTACTGTCAAAATCCTTAAGATACCCAAAATCTGTTGTTATCCCACAAGGAATCACCCCCTTTCTTGAATTAATTTTATCTTTCTGTTTCTTCTTATCATTCTCCTGCTGTTTTTGCTTGTGATCCCTGTGGATCTCTTTGGGTTTATGGGGATTGACATTAGACCCACCTTCATCATGCTTTCCTGTGGCGGTTGGCGGCGGT
>BJCN01318387.1:0-12014 GCA_018326445.1 Flaveria brownii
TAGCGGCGACCATTTGACCAATAGCGACTAATTTTTAACGGCGACTCATTAGCGGCGAATTGTCGCCGCTAATACCTATAGCGGCGACAAGCTGGGGTATTAGCGGCGATAAATGTCGCCGCTAATGACCGAATTTTTTGTAGTGTCTCTTGCTCTTTTTCTCTCTTATGACACCTGCAACCATCTTCTTCCACCACCACCATCATCTTTTAAACATTAGAAACTACTAATTAAAAGTTAACAAATAACTAAAAAAAACATTACACAATAATCGTTAAGAAGGTCTTAAAAATTATCCTTAATTAACAAAAAATGTTGGCTTTTAACTTCTTGATTCCTATACTTCTCCTCTCGTCAAGACAATCGGTGTTCTTTAAGAATATTTTGAGATTATTCTTAACCTCTTTCAAGTGTAGTCTTTTATCACTCTATTAAAACATATACCTTTGTCAGGTTGGGTCTCGGGTATGACTTAGGTTGGGTTAGGTCTCGGGTATAACTTTGAGATTAGGTTGTGTCTCGTGTGTGACTTGGGTAGTGGCTTGATCAGGCATGAAAAGTTTGTAACAATTTTGGTCCCATCTTTTATACACAAATTATTATTATACGAAAATAGAGTTGCGGTCATATCCCATGGTTGGCGGAGATGGGAGGAAGCAGAATTTGTGGTTGTTCAGGCTGTTTGGTTTAAGACACTATTCTTCATACATCATAACCGTAATTTTATAACTAAAAATTTCATTATCATAACTTAAACATTTAATGTAAGGGCAATTATAATGAGTTACATGATGAAACATTATCGTAATATCATAACCTAAACTTTAAAACATGATGCCAATATTAATTTCCAGGTAAGCTCCATCATGCCCTTTAAACTCTAGCTCAGCCAGTCTTAAATTTACTACACATGCATACTAAAAAGTTAGGCTTGCTGAGTAACTTCTAGTTTTCTTTGAAACCTAAGTATATACACTTTATTCGTTCACGTAATCTTTGAAAAGTGATAATAATGATACTAAGTGACGTATCATATCAATGAGATAGTTACATTCAGTGACATAATGGTAACCATTATCCTAATATTATAACTTAACTTTAAAACATGACTTTTGTTGTAATGTATCGAACTTAAACATTTAACATTTAATGTAGTGGTAGACATTATCAACTACATAATAGTAAATGTCACACCCCGTTAATCAGAACTGATTGTGATTGACCAATATCTACACAATGCACTGCAAATAATAATTTAAACTTACAAATGATCACAATTGCCAAAGCCTATTTGCCTACGTGGCATTATGTCAAAATTAAATTATTCAATTCATGATTTTTTCAAACTCAAATAGTATAATTTAATAAATATTGCCTAGAACATCATTAAAGGAATAAGGCGGTGGTTAAATCTTCAATTGATTAACTAAGGCAACTCCTATGTACTGTCACTTGTTAATCATTCTTATCCTAAAATATACACCTAGAAGTATGTCAACATAATGTTGACCACATAAGTTTTTGACACATGGCCTTCATGAATAAAATATATAAAATAATAATATTGGTGCACTAAAGAATGTATCACAATCAAACTTTGACTTTGCTATCTTCCCCCTAAAATATCCCATAACCCATGCCCTTTATTGTTATGGGTTTTGGTGCGTCTTGCTAAGCATGATTAATCTGCACTAATTTATGACATAATGATTATTAAATCTCAATAAGGGTTTTCCAGTTATAATGGCCCATTGTGTGTGAGAGATTCCTTAAATTGTACTACTTTCACAATTGACGTGGCTCCTAATAAAGTTAATGATTATGATTCATTTGGGGACAAGAGGAGGTAATATTACCCCACAAAAAATGTTCATGAGTATGTATTTCACTACAAACGAATTAAGTAAAAAAAGGGTTCATGAGACTCACTTGAGCGTTGTTTTTAAAATAAAGGCTTGAGATCTAGAGTGCTACCGACTAGCAAGATTCCTAAATTCATTTCATATTTATTAGCATCTCATGTTTTTAAAATAAAGGCTCGGGATCTAGAGTGCTACCGACTAGCAAGATTCCTAAATTCATTTCATATTTATTAGCATCTCATTAAGTATTTATCTAAGTCTATGGGTTAAGTTGTAATTTGTGCCTTGTGTCTTGAGTTCTCGAAGTCATAACTTGTGTTTTATTTAAGTATAAGTCTACATATCATGATTTCAGATTGAAATATTTTTATTGTGATTGTGTTTTAGTCTCAAAACAGTAAGGTTCAATTGTTGGTAATTGTGATCCCTAGACTTTACAAAATTGACACTTTTAACCTAAAGTTGAATTTTTGCATTTTACTTGGCTATGATGACATTTATTGTTTTCAGGTGAATTAAGCTACTAGAATATATTAATCTTTATATTATTTGAGTTATTTTATTAATTTAATAGTTTATTTTTGAAAAAGAGGTTTTTATATTATTATATATGAAGTTCTTACTTAGCAAATTATGGGTAGCTCAATTATGTTTATATTTTATTTATAACTTATTTTGAATATAATTTAGTACCTATAATATTAATATTATGGTTATAGGGTTGATGTGTTGGTTTTTGTATTTTAAGCGCGTATTAGACCATGTTTCGGGAACATTATGTAATATATTTTAGGAATAATTTATTTTATTAGATTTTAAGTTATGAATTATGATTATGGGTTATATATTACCGTAATATATCAAATTTTCTACGTTCGTGAATTTTCATGATTTTCCTTTATATTTTTTATTATAACTATTTTTTAATAATGATAGTTTTTATATAAATTAAAAGTAAGCTCTAAAAATATTAATATTTTCTTTTTAACTTACTTTTACCATAATAAAGTCATTAATATGGAAAATTTCAGAGTTTAAGTTGTTCTCGTTGGTTTGATGTTTTTAACGCTCATGGTTCGGTTTCTAACGTGTTTTTGGGTTGGGTTGACTTTGGTCATAGATTAATTTTATATTCTTAATAACATTATTATGTTCTGTATTTTCAATATTTTGGAAATGGAGCTCATTTTTATCAATGTTTATAATTTTAGCCTCTTTAAATTTTTGTATCTTTGTTTACCATGGAAATAAATTCTAAAAATTATAAATTTTATATTTAACTATTTCTAAGTATCCTTAGACTACTGGAATGTTATATCACCTAAAATTTTATATTTTTATCATCTTCGTTAGATTATCTGGTTGGTCTCGTTAATATCCGGTAAGTCTCGGTTTTGAAATGTTAAGGGTTCTAAATAGTTTCTTGTCTTCCTAATCAGTCCTGTATGAAAAATAAACATAAATAACCATAATTTGTAGTAAGTTAATCCCCCAACTCTCTTTTTATATTTTTCTGAAAAATATATATTTCCTAAGCTTTTAAGCTTATATAAAATATAAAGTACATATCCATAAATCATGAAATTTTAAATTTAACTTATATTAGTCATGATTTAATTATAGAAATATTTAGATTATTATTTTAAACTTATTTCATACATTTTTCATTTTTGTGAAAAACCCGGTTTTCGGGTAAACTAGTTTTTATAAAAAAACGTGTTTGTGACCAACGGGACTAGGTGTAACATTTTGCATCTTTTAGTTACTAAAAAATAAGATTTCTTAGATATTCATAATAGGTTGGGGCTGTTATGGGGTTTGTTGTGTCACCAAAGTGAAGATACACAATATTTCGCGTGATTTCAGGTCGTGTTTGATTACCTTGACGTGAGCGGTGAATGAGAGGAGCTCAAGGGCTACCATAGGGACTTCGTATGATAAGATGTAGCTGCCTAGAATTATGAATTAGTTAGGTTTAAGAATGACAGAAATGGTGAGTTCATGAAGATAAAAGTGTAGGTGTGTGTATGTGTTATTATCTTGACACAAGATGATTAATGTAGTTTCACTTGTGGATATATTAGAAGCTTCAAAGGGAATGGAGATGGTTGTTCAAAAGTCTCAAATGGAGAAAGTTAGACAGGATTTTTGTGAGTGTAATGGAAAAATTGAAGTGTTGGGTGGTGTATAGGGGGCCTCAGCTGAGAGAGAGAGGAGGAGGGAGGTGTATTGGGTCTTAATTCTTGGTTTAACCAAGATTCTGTGTTGATTTAGGAAGGATTTTAGTTGGTTGCTCAAGTAACTATGTTGCATGCGTCTTTGGGTTGTGGGGGTCAATTTGACTACACAAATTAAAAAAAGAATGTATTTTAGGTTGAGTAAGATACTAGCTAGGACTAAAAAATATTTGTCATCTTTTGTATGCATGTACCATATGTATGCATGCATGTATATGAGTGTGCGTCGTGTATTATATAAGTGTGATGTGTGTGTGTCGTGTACACGTGTATATATATATACATGTGGTGTGTGGGTATATGCATGCATGTCATACGTATGTGTGTGTATATAAGTATATGAATATATATATATATATATATATATATATATATATATAATGTGTGTTGTTATATGTACATATATATGTGCCTGTATGCATGAATATTAGTTTTATCTTATTATAGATTTTGATAGTATATCATAGGTAAATTTTTAGGATTTGACTAAATTACTAGTTAATTTATATATGTTACAAGATTTGATTTCATAAGGTTTTAATATTAATTATTATTAGTTGATTTATGAAAATGAAAGTAACGTTTATTTTTATAAAAGTTCATGTCCTTTTTTATTTATTTATAATTGAAGCTTATAACATTTATTTATTATCTCATTCTTATTATTAATTTTGTATACTAGTTTTTCATATAATTGAATTTATACAATTTAATTTAGTGAATGATTGTTACATCGAGGCTTACAAGTTGGTTTATTTAATTTGCTTATTGGGTTAATATAGTAAATTTTAGGTTCATTTATTTGTTGGCTTCCTATATCTACCTTTTATCTAGATTCTAGAGGTCCAAGTTTATATTAGTATTTGGACCAAGGTTCATTAAAGTCCAAGTAGCGTCTTGGTCTATTCAGGTATCAAGCCCAAGACTCATTAAGGCCGGTGGGTTAAAAACACATTAAAATGCATTGGCCCAAATGCTTGTTAGCGTTGATAGGTCAAAGCCCGTTAAGCTTAGTGGCCTAATGGCCTATAAGATGTGTGTGTCTATGTATGGGCCTAATCTCAATAAAGTTGAGCCTATTTAATGGGCTCCCGTTTCTAGATCAAGTCCATCATCATTGTTTTGCCCATTTTAGTTCTAATAAAAAGATTTCCTGGCCAAAAAATTAGGGTTGTCATAATGAGTATTATCTTTAAGATAACGAAAACATTAAAACAGGATGCCAGTATTTATTGTCATGACACTATGAACTCTAGCTCAACCAATCTTATATTTAGCAGACATACATACTAAAAAATCAGTGTTACCAAGTGAATTATATTTTTTCCTTGAAACATAAGTATTTACACTTTATAAGTTCATATTATCTTTCAAAACCGATAACAGTGATACCTAATGACGTATCATATCAGTGATACAATGATACTTAGTGACATACCATAAACATATCATGATGTAACCATATGATTTTATATCTAGGCTATATGCTTGTACTAGTACAAGACTCTATTGTCATGCTTTCGTGAAGCAAGACTCTAATGACATGCTTGCACAATGCAAAACTCCTATGACCATTCTATACACAAAGAAAAACAATCATATGCCTACATATATAAAGCAAGGCTTCAGTGATATGCTTACAAAGGCGAGACTTTAGTAACTATGGTATGAATAAGAAAAAACAATCATATGCTTGCATAAAGTAAGATTACAGTGACATGCAACCTATATTGGTAGTCTTCATTACATACACAACATTGAATGCGTCTATAGTAGACCCATGACATATGACACATTGACTTTAAGCAATTAGTGGCATACTTTAATCTTAACATACTTTGATTCTTGATTTATTTTAAAATGGTTTGTTAACTTTATTAGAGGTTGTTTGGTAACCTTGGGTTAAGCAGTTAAGAGGTCTAATTGAATAAGGGGTAACCTCTTAATGGCCCAACATGTTTCTAAAACATACCCATTAAGTGACTCTATGAACCATTATTAGGTGTCCTTTTAGTAAACAAAACACACTCTACCTTTGATCGACTCAGAGGTAGCATTTTAAAGGAATTAAGAAAAGGCTACCAAACAACTCCTCAGTGTAAGTACTTGAAAAAAAACAGTGACTAGACATAGGTGCATGTATGCTTTGAGCTTAACTAATGAGTCATACTTTTATTTGTTTTAACAACATTCTAAGTGTTGGGAGTTGCAGAGGTGTGAGGGTAGTTACGATGTTTTAGTTTACCTATGGAGATATCCGCCTAGTTATGTAGACATTGGTTGCTTATAAAGACATTGGTTGGTTACAAAGGCTTTGATGACAATCAATGATTTTTATCTAAGGATCTTTATTTATGGGTGTGTTACTAATAGAAGTTAGAAGTACTTGTGGAGGCACAAAGTTACTTGCGGAGAACTATGCTGTTATTAAATTTGATCATTAGTAGCAAACTCGGTTTCCGATTATGAATGGGGAGGTTGCTTTTGATGACGTTTCTTATCGGTAGTGCATGGTGAGGTTTCTTTGGATGGTTGGTTAATACTGACATGTGTAGTTGTTATTAATGGTGAATAAAAGCTTCGATAGTAAGTTATCATTGAAGTGTAACAATAAGGGATTCATTTTGCATATTTTGTTAATTGTTATAGCCATTTTTAATTTGTCATAGTGTAGCATATAAGTAGTAGTGGGATAACATTTAGGTAGAATTTTCCGATTGTAATCTCTATCTTTCTTACATGTTTATGTATAATAATTTGAGAGAATTCTATAGGAACTCTTCGTATAAAAATTAAACAAAAAAGATTTTATCAATATAGCAATAAAATAGAAGGTAAAAAAAGTTACAATGCTTGTTATAATTGTAAATGAACAGAAACAGAAGAACATAAATGAAAAAGGTTGAGCATCATGTTAGACACGGGCCCTAAAAATAAATTCCGAGCCTACCGAAGCAATTGCTACTGGCGGGATTAATCTAGAACCCGAATTAGATTGTAGAAGAGAAACCTGGGATGAAGAACATTTAGATAACTTGTGTGCTGCAGGTTTTCAAGTTGTTTGTTGGTGTGTCTTGTCTACCGAGATACCCTTAATATATATAGGAACTCGAACTACAACACCTCATCACCCATTAATCTGAAATCATAACAACTCATTAAAGTTGTTAGAAACTATCATTGGTTTTGGTCAACATGTAACTAAAATGTTACAAGTCATAGTTTTTTCAAACTACATGGTCTCAGACCACACACCAAGGTCAATATGCCCAGGCCCTAGAACAAGCCTTCAAAAATACTAAGGCGGCTCTCAAGTGGCTCACGGCTCACGGTGATGCGAGCATGCGAAGTGCAAAGTGCACCATAAAAGCCCTACATTGCACCCACATGCCTACGCGCATGCGCACATGTGTGCAAGTGCGAGTTAAGGGTGCTACGTGCCCTTCAAAAATTCACTTGCTGTGATATTTTAGAAAACAATATAATGAAGAGTCTATAGAATATAAACCACTTCCTACACTATTAATTTCTCAAACTTATGAGCATTGATATCATATTCAACACATTAAAGTTATTGAATAATATCAATAATCATATTAATATTGATAAATTACCAACAAATTCAATGATCATTAGAGTTTTAGTTTCAGTTCTCAGTTCTTTGATTTGTTATTTATTGGACTTCTAATTTTCTAAGTGCGCCAAATTTCACTTTCAACAATTGATACGTTAACCATAAGAATTCAATATTATAGAATAACATTGATAATTTGTAATCATCGAAATATCGTAACACTCGGATATTTTAAAAGTTGTAAAAGAAGAATGAAAAGGAGGAAATATAATAAAACCCAAATTGAGGGGTTAAAGGTGTAAAAGTACAAAATAACATATTATATTTTGTACAAAAGCAACATGGCCGCCCATACCATGTTACTTTTCACCTTTTGTTCGGATTTTAGAGAGAGAAAGAGTAGAAAGCTTCGGGTTTTTGAAGAAGAAGAAGGAGAAGTCGAATTCAAGGTAAGAATTCGATGGTTTTTAGGTGTTCTTGACTGATTTTAGTTAGAGTTTATGCTTATGTATGTGTTTGTACGTTTTTATGTGTGTGTTTTGGTAGGTTTTAGGTGTTTGAAATCATTGCATACGGGTTTGAAGGAAGACAAACTCAAAGTTTCATAAGGTGAGTTCTAGAACCCTTTTTTACATGTTTTAAACGATTTTGAGGCTGGAAATGCATGTATGTATGTTTTTATAAAAATGGGTATGATACCCCTATGTATGTGTATGTGAATGTGGGTGGGTGTATGTTTGGGTGTGATTTATGGCTTAGTTCATGTTTTTATACCTGTTAGAGGCTTAGAATAAAAGAACTAAGCTTAGAACAGGTTGAAATGATGAATTTGGGGACTGATGATGATGTTAGTTAAAGGTTAGTTGTCCATGTGCCTAACCGTCAAAATGTTTAAGTGGGCACAAACGCCTAAGTGCCCATGCGTCTAAGTCAGGCCCATGCGCCTGTATAGTGCCTATACGCCCATAAGGCCCATGCGCCTAAGTGCTGAAATGATTGTGTAAGCTCATGCGCCTACATAGTGGTAAAACGCCCAAATAAGGCTAGAGCACCCAAATAGTTCTCATGCGCACAAATACTTAGAAAATTTTCTGAATTTTTAGGAAAAAAACCAAAATTGTAGGGTTTGACCCTAGTTTGACCAATGGGCCATGCTTACCCATTTTAAGCATCATAATGTGATGGTCTATGGTTATAGTATGTATGATTGATGTATGGTATGTATATGTGTATAATGTCTTATCTTTTAATGATGTCCAAAAGTATTTATATTATATTATAAAATATGTTAATTACTATGTTATTACTTTACGTAGTATGGAAAATGTATGAAAGAACGTAAAGAATAACGTAACGAAATGAAAGATAACAAACATGAAAAGTAAAACGTAACAAAAGAAAGAGTGGCTTGCAAACAAATAGAAAGGAGGGGCACGACCACATTGTCGTTAGCTCAACAGTGTGCGGTTTTAATAACCGGAATGATGCATGCAAGGCCAATCATTGAGATTGACAAGACCTTTGTGGTATGCCCTAGGTGATTGGGTCAGCTTCGTGCACAATGTTCGTGAGTTAATTACCACAGGCCCAACATCAGCTTCATGCAATGTTCGGGGTATTGCCAATTGGTCTAAATGAAAGGGAGAGATGACTTGCCCTAGGTGACTGGGTCAGCTTCGTGCACAATGTTCGTGATTTAATTACCACAGGCCCAACATCAGCTTCGTGCACAATGTTTGGGGTATTGTTCATCGATCCGTATGAAAGTAAAGGAATGACATAACGTACAAAAAGAAAGTAAGAAAATTAAAGAATGATGTAAAGTACGATACGGAAGTATGAGGACGAAAGTAAGAGATAATGAAATGTATGAAACGAAAGAATGTATACGAAAGAGAATGTAAATGAAATGGAATAAAAGTGTGAATATGATGATGAAATATAATGACTAAAAATGGAAGATAATAACGATATTATCTATTTGTACGTATGATGCATGATCGCATATGAAAGTTAAGAAGGGTTTTAACGAAAGTAAAGTATGTTATATTTTCATAAAACTAGAACTCACTCAATGCTGACTTTTATGTATTTTCCAGGTGGCAAGTAAGAGTTGCTGAGAATGGCACGGGGCAGCTACTTGGCTTATTTTTGGATGGCATCCATTTTTTATTACGATATTGTTTTTGGGATGCAATGCAACAAGTGATGTTTTGTAATGTAACAATGATGTATTATTTGTAAAAGCAATTATAATTATATGAAATGGATTTTAAGTAACTTCCGTTGCGATGTTATAAATAAATTTATGTGTTATGTGGAATGATAGTCCAACTGTGAGGTGCCCGGGAACGGGGCCTTACAAGTTGGTAGCATAGACAAAGTTTAAGTGAAATGGGTAAATATTTTTAAAAGAAACCTAAACTTAAATTGAGAATGGGACAAAGGGAAGGGATGCCACTCCGAGTAGCTACGTGCCATCGGATATTTTCTTTAATGTTAACCGATATTATGTGCGCATGTTATTTGATCTGTTTTCCCTTAGTAGATTTAGATACTGATATAGTCAGGATATGAAGTGCTTGGGGTATGAAGAGTAAAGTAAGTGGCTAATCACAACTGGCCACTACAATTAGGGACTTACTATACTTGACATAGACTGAGCTACTACCTTGAATGACCTTGTTGGTGTTTGAATCTTATAGTGTGTTAGAGGATGGCAGGAGGTAGATCTTCGAAGGCTTCTCGAGGTGGAGGTCGTGGTGGACATGGTGCTGGACCACGGGTCATAAGGGGAAGGCCCAGGGCTGAAGAGGTGGCTCATGAGGAGCCTGAGACCCCTCATCCAAAGGATGGTGATGAGAATGCCAATTTGAGGGCCTCAGTGAAGGAGACTATGGTGGAGGAGGTTCACCAGGTCATGCAGACAATCTTACCGTCTGTGGTGACCGAAGTAACTAAGGGTGTAAGGGAAGGAGAAAGGAAGGAGAGGAGTAGGTCCTAGGGAAGGGGAGAGCAACCAGACACTGAGACGGTTGTACCTACTGATGAGGAGGAGGAAGAAGAGCCTGTGCCTGAGGCAGCACGAGGCTGTAATTATGGGGCATCCAAAGATGCAAGCCCCATACCTTTGATGGTAATGGCATTGCTTCTGCTGCTCACCGATGGGTGAGGGAGATAGAGGCCGTCCTTGAAATCAGCTAGTGCCGGGAAGACCAGAAGGTGAAGTTCGCCACTCATTCGTTTGTGGACTCGGCTCTATGTTCGTGGCAACATTGTCCAAGCCGAGGGTAGTAGAACATTTGGTAGAATGAGGTGGAGTGAGCTGAAAAAGTTGGTGATCGAAGAGTTCTGTCCTCATCGGGAGTTGGACGAGGCGGAGAGAGAGTTCCTGCAGCTGGAGGTGGGAACCATGACACATCAACAATACACCACCAAGTTCAACGAAATGGCACGGCTGGTGTCGAATCATGTGACGCCCCTGTCACGAAAGATTAAAAGATATATTCAGGGCTTGCCGGCAGATATCCGCAGGCACATGATATCCGCTCGACCGAGTACGTTTAGGTCGGTGGTTGATTTGGCTGGAAGATTGTATGATGAGAGGGAGGTAATGGTGGCTGAGGGGAAGAAGACTGGTGGTGATGACTGGAACTGGAATAGGAAACGGTTTGGGCGTGGCGGCTTTACCCCAAATAACAATAAAGCGAGGGTGGATGATCAACGGGTGGTTGCAACAGGCTCGGGGATGAAAAAGTGCGTAAGTGTGGGAAGGAGCACGCTGGTGAATGCAGGCTGGGGCTAAATGTTTGTTTCAAGTGCGGGAAGCCCGACCACATCTCTAGAGATTGCAGAGTAGCGAGGTGCTACAACTGTGGTGAAGTAGGTCACCTGAGCAGGGAGTGCAAGAAGCTGAGGGCAGAGAGTTCCGGAGCAGGGAAGAAGACCGGAACTGAGGGGCAAGGGGCAAGCGCCATAGCTTTCACAATGACTAGGGAGGAGGCTAGGACGGACCCAGATGTTGTGTCAGGTATATTTTTAGTAAATCAAACTCTTGCTTCTGTGTTATTTGATTGTGGTGCTAGTAGGAGTTTTATTTCTACTGCTTTCTGTGATAAGCTTTCTGTTAGAAGTAGAAGTATTAATGAGCCTTTTGATGTAGAAACTGCTATTGGTAAGTCCACTAGAATTACTGATATTATAGAGGACTGTGCCCTAGAACTAGAAGGTCATAGGTTTTCTACTAAATTGCATGTGATGCCCCTAGGGGGATTTGATGTAGTCCTAGGAATGGATTGGTTAGCGGACTACGAGGCGAACATTATGTGTCGCAAGAAGATG
>BJCN01318418.1:0-12959 GCA_018326445.1 Flaveria brownii
AAGGTAGTTTGACCAATCGGTAGTTTCACATGTCTCCTAGGTTCTCTTATTAGTCATACCTGGAGAATAATCCATGATCCATTAGGTGTCTTAGAGGTTCGTATCATCAGATCTCGTTTCCATAATAGTTCAATTACCATCTGAAGTTCAAGGGTCACAACTAAGATTCACCTAGGTAGTATATTTCTCATTCTTGATTTTCTAAAGAGTTCTAATTTTCTCGTCTTCTAGTTGGTAAATCACTATTTAATAAATTAATTAAAAGTAGTTTTCATTTCTCTAGGTTACTTAGAAACCCCCCTCCAATTATAAATCAATTTTGTTTTAGTCTTTTTCCAGTCTAGTTTAATCTATAACAGTGTCTCTAGGGTTCGATTTTGGTCTTCCTTAGTTGTGTCTACAATCGATTAGCTATTCCTGCCTATCTAGTGGTTTAGGTGTAGGTTGTCTAGGATTTTAATTTGAGTATCTAGATTGAGTCTAATGTAAGTTGTTTTTATTAGATCACCTTTTAAACATCAATAAGTATGCAATAATAGGTTTTGATATAAAGATTTACAAAGTTTCATACATATGAATACACTTTGATGTTTTTAGTTAAATCTCTTAATAACTCATTTGCCCCAATGGAGTAAAAGTTCATACACTTCATGCATTTTAATACACTTTGATGTTTTGAGTGTGCTTTTTTTATTTTTATGAACCTGACATGTTTTGCATGAAAGAAGCTTTGTATGGATTTGATGTAAAACATGCATTGGCCCCAACATATCTATGTAAATCTATTAATATAATTTATTTCCTCGGATGGGTAAAAGGTCATACAGGGAATGAAATGGAATGCTAGGCCAGTAAGAAAGAGAGTTGAAATACAAACACCATTATGTTAGTGTTTACAAAATCTAAAGTATTATTTTGAATATTACCATGGTCATTAACATATATCCTTACTTCTTGGTTTTTGCAGGTCATGTGCATGGTACATGAGTGTCAAACTTTTGTAGCAAGTGTCTTTTTTGTCTACTGCATCTATATGAAGTCAAAAGGGAACATAATGAAGGTAAAATTATTGTTACATTAGGTACAAGTACTGAAATAAAGAGAGGTCAAATCATTTTCTGTATCATTGAAAGAGGTAGTGCAATTTTGAATCACCTATACTTGATTAAATATGCATTTGAAAATCAACTATTTTTTCATTAGAACATGATCCTAGTAATTGCTTTAGAATCTCATGATCTTGGATACTTGGGAAGAGATATTGTCCAAAATGTCGTATATATCATAAGAAGTGGGGAGGCACTTACTAGTTAGATATTAGTTCATCCTCCTCAACAAATTATAGCTATTTAAAATTTATAATTGAAAAAATATATTCATTTTATTTGTAATCTCTTTATATTGTTATATGAGTTTTCTATAGTCAAGATAGATATAATTTGTTGAAAATAACGTTATGCTTAATACTCTATGATGATGAAACCCAAAGACTACAATAAGAACTCAAATTATGTAATACCCGAAATTTCTAGTCAAATAAAAGAAAAGAAAAATATAATAAGAAAAGAAAAAAGAAAGTTTTTTAAAAGAAATAAAAGCAGTCAAAGTAGAGGGGGTGTAAGTGTAAAACGGACAAACATTATTATTTTATGACTAAAAGGGCATGGCCGCCCACAACCCCATCTACATCAACTGCTACTTCGATTTTAGAGAGAGAGAGAGCAGAGTTCATCGATATTTTTAGAGAGAAGAAGACGAAGTTGCTAAAAGTAAGATTTCTTTGAAAATGTTCGGTTTTTATAAGTTTTAAGCATGTAACCGAAGTGTACATGTTCTCATGAGTATGCATGCATTCGGGTTTGTGTTTTTGGAAGTGTGTAGTTGTTAGAAACATCTGCAAAGTTCAAGTTGAGAGGATTTAGCTTGAAAGCAGCTAAGGTGACTTTCTAGACCCCGGTTTTTATATGTTTTTAAACTTCTTTGGGGCTAAAAATGCATGTAAATGATTTTTTGTAAAAGTTATATGTATGACCGTATGAGTATATGTTTGTATGTTGATAATTTGTGGTTGTACATGTATGTTAGGCTTAGAATGGTGGTGAAAGGCTTAGAACATGTTAGGACATTGTTTGGGACTTAAAATATGTTAGAAACATATGAAAAAGGTTGTTCATGCACCCAAACAGGGTCCATGCGCCTGAATAATAGGCTTAAAAGACTAAGTATGAGATGATGCGCCCAAACAGTAGCTCATGCACCTATATTTGCCTTAGAATTTCTAAGTGTAAGTTCATGCGCCTGAACAGTTCATGCGCCTAAGTTTTTGGTTGAAACGTCTAAGTGAAGGTTCATACGTGTAAATAGTGCCCATGTGCCTGAAAGGCTCATGCGCCTAAGTAAGAAATGGCTAAGTATAGCTTCATGTGCCTGCATAGTTGAGAAACGCCCAAACAGGGTTGATGCGCCCAAATAGTCCTCATGCGCCCAACACTTAGAAAAATTTTCTGAATTTTGAGGAAAAAAAAATTTTAGGGTTTGACCCTAGTTTGAATTGTGGGCTGTTTTGGACTATTTTAGGCATAAATAAATGAGAGTTTATGAGCAGAATATGCATGACGTGATGATGAATGTATGATATGCATAAGTGCATGAGTTGTTATCTTTTATTACTTTTCAAAATGTATTTATATTGTAATATAATATACGTTAAGTGTTATGTTATTACTTTACGTAGTATGATGAATGTGTGAATGAACGTAAAGTATAACGTAATGAAGAGAAAGATAACAAATATGAAAAGTGAAACGTAATGAAAGAAAGAAAAGGCTTGCAAGCAAAAAGAAGGAAGAATTATAACTCTTTGTGAGTTGGTAGCTCAACTGTGTGTTATAACGTGCGATTTTAACCCATGAGGGTTCACACACATGGGGATCAGTCTAGGTGGCTGAACCCATAGTACGAAACGGGATCCTTGTCATTCGACCCCGGGCTTTGTGCCAACATATGATACGGCTTTGTGCTAGATAGTAACGGGGCTTTGTGCCTAGAATGGTGGCTTTGGGCCAAGGGCTTCGTGCCAATTAGTAAAGGAGCTTTGTGCTCGGAATGGGAGTTTCAGACCGTGATGGGGAGAAAAGCCTGACAGGATCTAGAATAAGTACGAAACGAGCGAGATGATAAAGTGTGCAACGAACGAAGTGATAAAGTACGAAATGAACGTTAACAAAAGATAGTGATAAAGTACGAGACAAATGTTAGCGAAAGATAATGATAAAGTGCGAAACGAACGAACACGTACGATAACGAATGAACATGTGTGATAGTAAATGAAATTGTGGAAAAAGAATATTTTTACGTATGAAAAGTATAAAGTATTTTGATACTTATAAAACTAGAACTCACTCAGCAACGCTGACTTTTATGCGTTTTTAGTTGGCAGGTAAAGGTTGCTGAGGATGTTACGCAGAAAGGCTACTTGGCAGGGCAAGACTGGCATCCATTCACGCATGTTATTATTGTTGTTTTGTAATGCAATCAGCGAAAGCTTCTTTTGTAATCAAACAGTGTTGTATTGCATAACAACACTAATTATTAATAAAATGAATGGTTTTTGTTAATGACTCCCGCTGTGATATTTTATGGAATGTATATAGTATGTATGTTTAGTGCTATGAATGACCAACTGTGAGGTGCTCGGGAACGGAGCCTTACAAATTATAGCTAATTTAAAAGCATACAATTTAATGTAGCAAACATAATTTTGTTACTAGTGTAAGTAAATATTTCCATTTATATTAAGTTTTTAAATAATATTATCCATGAAAAACAAGTAGAAGGAATCAAATGAAACAAGTACATGATTATGGAGACTTGATGAGATGAGAACTTAAACATAATATCAGAGAAAATGCAAATGAAGTATTACCTTGATGGGAGAAGATAGATGATTAGCCACGCAATATCAATCATGAGATGGTGAAACTAGGATTTCACAACGGTCATGAGGAAAATGAAAAGTTGAGCGACACATCGGCACCACTTAGAAAGTTAGAGTTAGAACATAACCACTTATAGTGGAGACATTTACACTAGAACTTGGAAACAACATAGTTTAGAACCTCATCATTTTCCACAAGGCCTATTATATGTCATTTAAGTCGACAAAAATCCATTTAAGTTGGGCGCTCACTGCACTTTAAGTAAGTTATTAATTAAGCATCTTTTTATTTTTATTAAACCTAATACAAAATATAAAAAAGTGATGCAATATTCTAACTATTTTCAAATCTTAGAGTCCAGTTTAAAAATTTTTAAACTGTAGATTAAACATTTTGATATTATTTAAACCAACCGATTAAAAGTTAATAAGAAATTAAATGTAAAACCAGAAAATTGGTTGGTTTGAATATGAATCCAAGTATCATCAGGGAATTATCAGTTTAGTTAATGACAAACAATGATCACGGAATTATCACTGATTGTTGTTCGATTAATCGATTGATGTAAAGTTGTTCGACAAAACATAAACAATGAAGAACAAATCAACTAATGAAAAGCAGATGAACGTAAGATGAAGAACAATAAGCAAACAAAAAGTTTTCCATTAATGATTGAGTAATGATTACAATAAGCAAACAAAAACAATGAATGCTATTGCTATTGCTAGGGTTTAATGCTATTTTGATGTGTGTATTGTTGTGAAATTGTTTACGGCTGCTAGGGTTTAATCATAATGATTAGTACTTGTCGATCACAATCTGTTTTCTATTGTTTTCTAAAAGTTTGTACCTAGGCCTCGTATTTATAGGCTTAGATATTTACTGTTAGTGTAACAGTCACTTTCTTATCGGGCTTAGATATCCTGATGTGACATTCTCTGACTAAAGTAAAAGTCGTCCACAGATGTTGACTTGTCACTTTAGTGTTTGACTTTGTTGACTTGATGTACTTCGTGAAGTACATCAAGTGTTAGTCCTCCGCAGGAGATTGGTCTTCCACAGATGTTGGTCTTCTGCAGATGTTGGTCTTCCGTAGATGTTGGTCTTCCACAGATGCTCCAGTTGCCTTAGATGATTTTGTTTTTGTAAACTTTCCGCAGGAGTCCCACAGAGTCCATACTTGTATTCCAGAATATCTACGGAGGAACAATTTGTCCATCCGTAGATGTTGTTCAACACTTAGCCAATTCAAGAAATTGAATGTCTTAATTTTTTTCCTGTAAACAAACATACATATAGAGCAACACATAGTAAATGGGTTAACCTATAAATATGTATTGCATACAAAATGATAGGAAAAGTACAAGAGTTGTTACAATGAATGATTCAAGAACTAAACCTATACAAAATTCTAGACCTAACAATACTCCCCCTTAGGTTTAGCTTTTACTAATCAATGCCTCAGGCTTTGTAACTCCTTCACTCTTAACACCATCTTTATGTTAAAGTAAGATACAGCTTCCTTTTGATCATCATACTTATACTTGATTTCCATTCGGCTCATCTTGTTTAGTGTATCATACTTTATTCCAAGGATGTCTTCTTCAGTAGTTAAAGTTGCAACAACACTATTGTTGTTCACAACTTCTAGTTCATCCTCTTCTGATATTCTCAGCTCTGTAATAGATGGGATTTCAGATCCCATAAGTTAATTAGCCTCAAATTTTCTACTTTTTTGGCTATGGCATTCACCTTATCTATTACCTGAATCATATGCACATATAAACATAAGTCGTTTTCCTGATCGTTGTTGAGCTTGGGAAAGAATTTATCATGCAGATAAGTGATGTAGCTTGGGTGAAGGAGTTTGATCTCTAATGGATCAAATATTATAATACTTGCAGCTTCCTTCTTATATGCAGTTCTTTTTAGCACGAACTCCTTTGTTTTCTCAACATACCCCTACTGAGTGATGGGATGTGAGAACTGGTTTCCCTCAAATTTCTTGATAGATGCAGTTCTTTTATTTGCATGGCCCACCCTTATCAAAAACACATCTTTTATAGAGAGTGAGGAGCTTAACAATGACCTTCTTTCCTTCTCTTTCCTTTTGATATGTTCCTTATCTTTTCTTATAGCTTCTTGAAGGACATCATCTTTGAATCTTGATAATAACTTTCCAATCATCCTTGACTAATCTCGTCCTCTTGGATGAGTTGGATAATTAGTGATTTGTAAGCTCTGCAGTTGTTTGATATCAGCATCTGGGAGTCATATGACTAATTCAATGAAGGGAAAGTATTGAATCATCCTAGATGCCCTTTTGATTATTGCACTATCCCATTCAACATCATATTTCCAAGTAATGATCTGGTATTCTTCAGCTGACTTGGGAGTAGTGATATGATTAAAGAGTTGGAACAGTGTGGACTTTTTCTCAATTATCTCTCACAGTAGTTCCAAGGGGCGATACTTTGCCCCTGTGCATATCTTTGCTCTCCATAGTGATGGGCTTTAAAGGAGTTGTTTGATAGGCATGGCTAGGATTTAGAGCTTCAGTTCTAAATCTAACTCCAATTTGCAACTCAATCTTCATCACATATTCCATCATTTGTCTCAGTTCTTTTATAGATCTGGCTCTTAGCTCATAGAACTTGTGGTTGTGATTTTGCAACCAGCAAATAATGTTGTTTCTGTTTAGCTTCTTGGTGTCACAATGACCCAATTCTTTCTTCAGCTTTTTTGTTTCTTGGAATTTGATGAAGGTATCATAGTTGCATTCTGGAATCATTAGCCTAGCCAATGTGAAATCTTTGATGGCCTGCTTCATCTCATCTGAGTTCATCCTTTCTACCAAGACATAAGGAAACCCTTTGTTAATGAGTTCCATGAACATGGTAGATTCGAGTCTCTCTTCAAGTAAGTATTGAGTTGTGAGCAGCTCATCAGATGATTTTGTTTTTGCATCCGTTAGAGTTTCTTCTGTAGTCAACTCCTCCAACTCAGCATCAGTTTCATCATTGGGCTCAATTGGCTTAGATGTTGATACTTCAGCTGATGGGGTGTGCTCAGGTGAAACTATTTTGGCTCTTTTTGGGTAGTCTCTCACCTCTATGATCTCTTTCTCAATCTTCCCCAAGTACCTCCTCTTTCTATTATAGCAGATGAGAGGGGCCTCTTGTTGAGATTGGACAACTTTTGATGATGATTGTTCTTTTGGAACATGTAGTAGTAGTTGAGAAGTTTAAGCAGATTCAAGTTCACTGACTCCTTTCTTTAACCTCTTAATCTCATCATTTTTTGCTACACTATACTACACACTACACTACATAATAACATTTACAATTAAAATTAATTTTAAACCCACTACCTTCCAAAGAGCTCCCCCCCTCTTGGCCAATCCACCCTCTTCTCCACCACTACACACCACCACCCCTCTTCACCACTACCATTCCATGCATATTCAAACCCACACTCAACCTTTCACCCTCACTCTTCTCTCTCTCAGTTTCTCTAGCAGAAAACCCTCTCCATATACCAAAATCCCCTCAACTTTCAGCTCACATTTGAGAACAACAACATAACCACCGGCAAAGCTCAAAACCGCAAGGAAGTGAAGGTTTGTGAGCTTTTGGTGCTACGATCTTGCAAGCTCGTGGTTTTCCAATACTTGTTCAAGATTCTCCAGCCTTGTTCAAAGGTTTCCAGGCCATTCTTGTCTATCTACACTCTCCAAACCGTGAACAACACCAAGTGTAAGCTTCATGTCACCCGAAATGGTCATTTCATGTGTTTTCTTCATTTTTCACTCAAAGATCTTACCATTCTTATATCTAACAGAAACTTGTGGCTACCACCTTGTTCTTGAAGAGCTTTTAACTTTCTTGAAGGTATCTCACTCGTTAGATAAGTCATTCTATAGGTGTAACCCGATTTACACCTATAAAACCCTCTTTTGGGTGATTTTGTCATTTCGAACCTTATGACTTGCTAACCACCGAAACTCAAGCTTGTAACATACTTGTTAATGACTCATAGACCCCTAACAATCTGTTTTGAAAGTTATATAAGTATTTCGGAATGTTTGAACACAAATAATCATGGTTTACACATATGCAATCGTCGAATAAGGCATAATCTCCATGTTGATGACTTGTTGTTGTGTTGAACGGTTTAACCGTGGGTTAGGACCATTATTTCAGAAGTTTCTGGGTAGAATTAAGTGTATGATGTATGGTTAATGGCTGAAAATATAAGTCATGATGAAACTAGGTATTTTTGGTCATTTTCGGAACCCGAAACATGGTAAAACTACTTAAAAATAAGAGAGCTAGGACTTTAAACTTTTTAAAAAGAATTCTAGGCTCAAAAATGGTTAACAAATGCTCTGGACTAGATTTTTTTATTAAGTGGTCAAAAGATAAATTAAATGGTATTTTTAACTAAAAACGGATATTAACCGGGTGACGTTTTGAGAAAAATCCAAGAAATTATGGTATAAAACCAAAATCCATGAAAACCATGTTCTTTCAGTAAGTTAAGTGTTATAAGATCTAAAGGAGTTGAAATATTGGTCAAACAAGCTTTTAAACAGTCAAATTCGGGTAAAAACGTGTTTTAACGAGTTAAACGTAAAAACGAGGCTTTTAAATACAAGAGGCTAAAAATTCATATTCAACAGATTAGAAACTTGTAAAAATATTCTTAAAATAATATTTAAGGGGCTAGGACTCCAAACATGAAAATCCATACTTAACCGTTAAAACCTTTCGGTTTTACCGTAACCGGGAGCGTAAAACGTAGGAATAATAAACCCGGACCTACATTCTGAAAATTTTGAGGTGAACTTAACTTAAATGAGTTACTTAACTTCAAAATCCTGATATTTCATCATAAAAGTCAATTAATGCTAGAAAACAAACTTTGGGGTAGAAATTGTCAATTTTGAAACTTGAGGGACAACTGCAAAATTCTACCAAACTCCATAACCGACTCATGTGAAGCTACTAAACACTTGAACAACTCTATTTAACTTGTATCATTAACTAATGGTGTAGAAATCCTTAATTACATAAGAAACCACGACTTTCCATAAAAGGAAACTTTTCATACAAACCTTAACGAATCAACGCCGAATCTGACAACCAACTCCTTGGCGCACCTAGTACACCTTATATAACTTTAGGACCGGTAGCTTACCACTTAATTTTGATGTTAGGGTGCTAGGCTTGATACTTCCCCGACACACAAAGAATATTAGCTTGAACTTTAAGGTGCGTTCTAGTGAATCCCTTTTTACTTTTGTTTTTAGGATGAAGCATGCTCTATTATATTTGAACCATATCTATACTTTACTTGATGTTTTATGTGGGGTATGTGATTACCTGATGATACTTATATCATGATCATTAATTCTTGTGTGAACCGCTTGTTTTATATGGATAGATCTATTTAGGGAATCCCCCACACACAATGGCTTCCGTATAGGAAGGAGATCTGAGGGATCGTGTGTGGCATGTGACAGGTTTTTATAAGAAACTATGGTGAACCATCCGGCAGGTATGGTACACTGGTTTGGGGCTCAGTTCTTCCTTCGGGATTAACCGGTAAAACACAATTTTAGAAGAGGCTAGCCGGGACTGAGTGCAAGGTTGATTGTGATCCCCCACGATATTGAAACTACGATTTCTTTTTAATCAAATGTGGATTTTATTTAATCCTTTTGTTTTATAACTTTAAGCACTTGAATTCACCAACGTTATAGTTGACACAAATTTTCTTTTGAGCGTGTTTCAGGTAACCCGTGACGGATGTCTAGCTGTGTAAAAGGCTTTGACTTAGCTCCACGACCCATGCCATTGGCTTATTATGTTCTGAAAACATTTGAAACAATTTGCTTTTGTTATTGATGAAAACACTTTGCAATGATGACTTAAACACTTGTAATGGGGACTAGACCTGTATCTAGTCTAAATTTTCTTTAATGATTTATGATATGTGATATTCTAGTGGGAAAGTGTTGGGATGATCGGGTTGGGTAAATTGATGATTACACTTGATCAATGTAATCATGAATTTACCGGACACGTAAATTCCATCATGGACCTTTAGGTAATAATTGGACCTTCTTTGTTTGAAACTTATGATTTCTAAAATTTCTTTGAATGGTCTAAAGGTTTTCATAGGACAAACCGCTTTGCCTATTATTATTTGAAGAAGCTAATGATATCTAATACTATTACTCATTGATACCTTTGGTTATGGATACTATTGGAATAATTGATACTACTACCATCACTACTATTACTAGTACTATTATTATAACCATAAGCTATGAGAAACAAAATTACTCATGACAATTTTTACAGGATAACCAGACTATGGCTGATAGAGGTAAAGCACCTGCACGCCCTGTTAATGAGACTGCCCCATTGGGACCCTTAGGAGGGTGAAGCCACAGACGGAGTATGAGGCATATATGCGGAGATGCGGACACCCTGGCTTGCTATCCGCAACCTCTGACGACTCTGAGACATCTAAAGACTCGTCCCCGACATCACTGGCTAGGAGCCAAACATGCTCCAACTCACCACATGTCGTAGCTCCTAACCACTCACCTATTCCACCTATTGGGAATAGGGGTGCCCGAGTTGTCACTCGACCTAGGAAGAGTGCTAGACCAGGACTTTCCATTTCTTTTAGGATGCCTCCTCCCCCACCTCCACATGCAAAGGCCCCAACACCAGCACCTTCTATACTTGCCCCACCTAGACGCCTGCCTCACGATGAGTACTGGATGCCACCTAGGCATAGTATGTATGACGGCCCTAGCGTACTCGCTGGAGATCAGTACTCCCAGTCTAGCCGTCGGGCTAGTGACTTCGGCCCGTCAGACCCTAGTTTGAGTGAGATCCTGAAGACCATCCAGCTTCACAAGTTGACCCTCCAACCTGCCACACAAACTTCACAGTCCGCTCAGTTTTAGGCGATGATGGCGTCACATGGAGTGCAACGCTTGGAGCAGGAGCAAAAGAAGAAAAGCTCAGGCTGGTACGAATGGTTGAAGAAGAAGTTGCAGAGGTGATGTAGCTGATATTTGAATACATGGTAGTAGGCTACGAGACTGTCTGAGAAACTATCTATCTATTTACTTCAGAAACTATTTCTATTTATGGGGGTGATGGCACCTTCCAATTTGTGAAACAACGACGCTTATTATTATTATGTATGGTTGAAACTATGTTGAACTATTTATGAAAACTATTTGGTGATGATGCTAAGTTTTTGCAGGGTGAGTCATTTGAAAATGTGCTAATACTTGTGTTGCGTAATTAATAGTTACTTATAGGTAGCTATCTCCATATACTTTGAATGAAACGTAAATGCATGCTTTGTAGTGTATGATAGGAATTATGATATACAATGGAATACTTGAAACAAAATGTATGAGATGCTAAACAAATTTATCTATGATACTATCAGAATGCCAACTAGGAGAGAGACTCGATTTGGAAGACAGGTGCTACCCGAGGTGGGAACCAACCACCTACTCCATCGGAAGCACCACTTTGGGGGAACGCCAACCAGATGAACGATGAAATGATTGCCAACATCGTGGCGCAGCAAATTGCTAATGCGATCCCAACAATAATTGCACAAATCAACGCAGATGGGGAAAACACCACCGGGACTAATGGACCCTACAATGAGGAAGGCAACCATGAGGAAGCCGATGCTATAAGAAACGGACGCTCCTACAAGACGTTCATGGCTTGTAAGCCAAAGGACTTCTATGGCACCGAGGGTGCAATTGAAACTTATAGGTGGCTTGATGAAATCGAAGCTATCTTGGACATCAGCGAATGCAAACTGGAGCATATGGTGAGATTTGCTTCCCAATCTCTCAAAGGGCTAGCGCTGGAATGGTGGAAAACCATCATTCAGCCCCGAGGATGGAATGCCATTGGAAGAATGAACTGGTCTGAGTTTAGGGAACTAATCACAAACAAGTACTGCCCGATCAATCAGCTAGAGAAACTGGAGGTCGAATTCCCGAGTCTGGAGATGAAAGGCCCAAACTACACCGAATACTGTTGGGTTTGTTAGACACCTTATCAAAGTTGTTTAACCTCTTAAACATGAAAACGCAGTGGAAACAAAGCTTAATAATATGTTTTATAAACTGAAATTTAAAGCATATTATTTATCATCAACAAACCCAACGACAAAGGATCAAATATATGTGAAAGAACTAGCTATCAAGCATAAAATAACAACCAAATACAAACTCATGAAACTACCTTTCAAGAGCTGCCAAAACCGTGAGAATGATGAAGGGGATGAGATTCTTGAATGGCCAAAACACCAAGGAAGGTGTCCTCAAGCTTGCATACCCACAAGCATCAAGCAAATACCTTTGTTGCTAGGATTTTGAACACCAAAATCGACCAAAAAGGGCTGCTGAAACCTCTTTCAGCCGTGGCTTTTTCTTTCAAGGGAGGAGAGAATTTTGGTCCTTTTGCATGTAAGAGAGAGAGAAAGTGTGAAGTGTATAACTAGTTAATTGTGTCTATTTTCCAAGACAAAAAAAATGAACCATTTACCCACAAAGGGGCGGCCGCATATTGGGTTCAAAATGGGGTTTTCCCCCATTTTAATCTTTCATTTTAATTGTAACTAGTTAATTAATAAATTATGTACTTAACCTTTTAATTATATAACTCATACACACTATTAATATTTGATGTTACTAAACCAACTTGAATAACATTACAAATAATAGTTATGAACAAAATATCCTTATAAGTTTATTTTGAAAACCCATTTTCTAAATTGGTGTAATTATTTAATTGCATGATCATATCATCAATTAAATATTTATTGGTGTTTGCTAAGCTTGTTATTGGGTATGACCCGACTTGGATCATAACGTACTAACCATATCAATGTTATATGTGTCTTGGGCATAAAGAATCCAACAATCTCCCACTTGCACAAGATTCATAGAAGATTGATGCAAGC
>BJCN01318425.1:3002-15241 GCA_018326445.1 Flaveria brownii
ATATTGCATCTCTATTGTTAACCATGTGTTATGACGATCCCGTCTAGCTCGCATCTCCGTGTTTCCGCTATCAGCGGGGGTGTGACATTCTAGGACCCCTCTTTTACACGTTTTTGAATGATTTTGAGGCTGGAACACATCTGAAAATCGTTTTTAGGTATTTTGGGTGTAAACCTGTTTGTGTATGTATGTGTATGTGTATGATTCGTTTGGGTCTTGATTTCGGACTTGGTTATGCTTGAATGGTGTCGTGATATGCTTCCCTAAGGTTTAGAATGGTTGATTTGAGCTTAAAAGAGGTTTGGAAGAGTTTGGAGGTCGAACTTTAGAGCTGCAGTTCGGGATGAACTGCATTCTGCACCCAGCTAGGGCTATGTGACTGGAGGTCCATGCGTCCGAATGGCATGCGACTGGGTCCATACATACGAAAGGAGTGCGGCTAAGGTTCATTCGCATGAAAGTAATGCAACTGAATAAGATGCCGATGAAGGTCACGCGACTGAATGAAACGCGGATGAAGGTCATGCGACTGAAGGACATGCGACTGGAGTCCATACGCCTGTGAGTCGTGCGATTGAGGTTCATACGCATGAAAGGTGTGCGACTGAGGTCCATTCGCATGAAGGTCATGCGACTGAGGTCCATACGCCCGGATGTCATGCGATTGAGGTTCATTCGTATGGGAAGCATGTGATTGGAGGCTATGTGACTGGAAGTCCATTCGCCTGAGTCTTCTCATACGCATGGAAGACCATGCGACCGAATAGGGTCCATACGCCCGAATGACCATAGTATTGTCTGACTTTCGGGAAAGTGCGGACGTAGGCTCGGACCTTTGGGGTTGTAGATGATGTGATGGGCATGGATGATGTAAGATGATTTATGATGATGAGCTGATGATGATGATGATACGATGCATGATGATGTGTGATGTCGTATGGTTTTATATGATATGATGCGCGTGATTCGTATGATGTTTGATGTTGTGTGATTTTGCATGTTGTATGTTATGCATGATGTATGTTATGTATGTATGATGTTGCCCTGTATGATGATGCTATCTGTGTATGATGATGTGCCTTATTATCATGTATGTTTATCTTTCTCGTGGCTTTACGTGTTACGTTAATGAATGAATGAAAAGTATTATGTAACGTAAAGTGGAAGATAATGTAAAGAGGAACGTAATGAAAGAATGCATGCATTAATAAATAAATGAACAAATGAAAGGCTTGTAAGCAAATGTATGAGGTGAGAGACCCTGTTGTCGCAACAGACTCAGAAGGGGTCCTTGTCACGTACTCCAGTACTGTGTCAGTCTTTGGACATGAGTCGGTGGTTTGGTTACAGGCCCCAACACAGTATCAGTCTTTGGACATAAGTCGGGAGTATTGCAAGAGACAGGATATAGATGAATGAGAAGTGGATCGCATACTCCGGTACTGTGTCAGTCTTCGGACATGAGTTGGGGGCTTGGTTACAGGCCCCGACATAGTATCAGTCTTCGGACATGAGTTGGGAGTATTGCATGAGACGAGATGATGAGGTGAGCGACTTGTGTTGCAACAGACTCGGATAGAGTTCAATCCAGGTGATTGACTCGAATGAGATCTTTGTCATGTATCCCGGTGTTGTATCAGTCTTTGGACATGAGTCTGGAGTATTGCATGAGACGAGATGATAAGGTGAGCGACTTGTGTTGCAACAGACTCGGATAGAGTTCAATCCAGGTGATTGACTCGAATGGGATCTTTGTTGCGTATCCTGGTGTTGTGTCAGTCTTCGGACATTAGTCAGGGGTTTGTGTACAGGCCCCGACACAGCATCAGCTTTCGAGCATGAGTCGGGGATACTGCATGAGACAAGATTCAAGTAATGAAAAGTAATGAGCGAAGAAATGAATGAATGAACAAATGATGATGAAGATAATAATGATAATTATTATCAGTATGTATGTATGATGTATGACAAACTGACGAATGTAAAGTACGAAAAGAAAGTAACAGAAAAGAAAGAGTGTATGAGATGAACGAACGATTAATGAACGATAATGTACGATGAGAAAGATAAGAAACGAGAAATTATTATGTATGTGCACGTATGATGTATGCTCACGAACGAAAGTAAAGAATGGTTTTTAACGAAAGTAAAGTATTTTATTTATAAAACTAGAACTCACTCAGCAACGTTGACTTTGATGTGTTTCCAGTTGGCAGGTAATGTTGCTAAGGATGGCACGGGGTGACTACTCAGTTCTTTTGGATGACATTCTTTTGTTTTAAATGTTTTTGCATTGTAATGCGAACGAACGATGTTGTGAAATGAATGAATACTGGATTAACTTTCAAAAGTATTTATATAGAAATGAAAGTCATTTAAATGTTTCCGCTGCAACGTTTTTATGTAAGATGATGAAAGTATATATTTTATGTGTGATGATCGATCAGCTGTAAGCGTCCCGGGAACGAGGCCTTACAAAAAACCACATCCCGATTCATTTTATGAATTCAAAGGTATTACAAGGCAATATAGTGCTTCTAGAACTTCTCAGTGAAATAGTGTTGCTGAAAGGAGAAATAGGAAACTTATTGAGGCTACAAAGACCATGCTATCTTACTTCAAACTTTTTAGAACATTCTGGATTGGAGCAATCAGCACTGCGTGCTTTGTTCAGAACATGGTGTTGATAGTCAAGACACATGGAAAAACCTCTTATAAATTATGACATAAGAGAAGACCATTCATAGGGTTCCTAAGACCTTTTGGATGTCCATACACCCTTCTAAATACCAAAGATCCTTTGTCCAAAATTTCCGAGAAATGAATAGCTGAGTTCTTTGTAGGATACTCATCATAATTTAAGGCTTATAGAGTATACAACAAAGTTGATCACTATTAAGGAATTTAAAAATATCATGTTTAATGAAAATTCTTTAAATAGTGTTAAAATTCCCCAAGTTGGATTTTTGATCTAAATGGATTCATAAATTCAATTGACCATTTGATTAAGAATGTTTTAGCAGACTCACCCAACAGATTAGGAGACATACAAGTCCCCAGTGCTGAAGACTATAGAGTTGATCTAGCACAGCGTCTCAGTCACAACAAATCATCTACTGATCAAGTTCAACCACATTCAATAGAAGAAGATGCTAGTACCACAAATAATGTGGGTTAACCATTACTTGGGCATGATAAATCATTAGATAAGAAGTCTCATGATCATTGTGGTACTAGACACTTTCTTGAAAAGGAACCAAATATGACAAATGCTGAATAAGGAGTCAATTTGGTAGTTGAACCGGTCAATCCAGCTGTCGAACTTCCTAAAACAAACTTCTCCAATTTAGATCTATCTCACCCACTCTAAATGATCCCACGACTAAGAATTCATATAGAGCACCTAGTTTAGAATGTCAATGACAATGTTTATGCTGGTGTCAAGACAAGAAACAGGGAAAGTGAAGCAAACATTTGTTTGTTTTCATGCTTCCTTTGTCGACTAGAACCAAGAAAAGCATATTAGGCCTTAAGAGATAATAGCTGGGTAGAAGCTATACAAGAGAAGGTTCTTTAGTTTTCTAAATAGAAGGTTTGGAAACTATGTGCACTTCCTAGGGGAAGACTGCCATAGAAAACAAATAGGTGTTTAGAAACAAGAAGAATGACAGAGGTATTGTTATTAAAAATAAATCTAGACTAGTGGTAAAAGGGTACACACAAGAATAAGAGTTTGATTATGATGAAGTCTTAGCTCCTATGGCCAGGCTTGAAGCAATTAGAATTTTTCTAGCATTTCCTACCTTCAAAGACTTCAAGGTGTTTCAGATAGATGTCAAGAGTGCATTCATCTATACTGAGTTTGATAAAGAAGTATATGTCTACTAACCTCCTGGGTTTGAGGATCCCAAGTATCTAGATCATGTATGCAAACTTAATATAATATCAAGCTCCTAGGAAATGGTAGGAGACACTATCTACCTTTTTTCTAAGGAATGGATACACTAGATGATCTATAGACAAAACTCTCTTCATAAAAAAAATTATCTGGATATCATTTTAGTACAATTGTATGCGGACGATATCATATTTAGGTCTACAAATGAGATCTTGTGTAAAGCCTTTAAAAATATCATAAAGTCAAAGTTTGAGATGAGTTTAATGGGAGAACTCACTTTCTTTCTAGGGCTACAAGTGAAACAAACCTCTGATTGCATTTTATAAATAAATCCAAGTATGTTCAATACATCTTAGTGAGATTACAAGTTACGAATTCTAGGGGTACTAAAACCCCTATGTCTAAGACATGTTCATTGACTCCTAATCTTGAGGGGAAGTAGTTGAGCAACATTAGTACAGAGCAATCACTGGAACTCTCATGTACCTTACAACCAACATTCTAGGTATCGTGTTTGCCACATGCTTGTACTTAAGATTCCAAGCTGCTCCAAAAGTGTCGTATCTAATGGATGCTAAGAGAACTTTAAAGTATCTTAAAGGGAAACCTAAGTTGTGATTATGGTACCCTAACAGTGCTGACTTCAATCTGTATGGCTATACAGATAGTGATTATGGAGAATGCAACATCAATAAAAAGTCCACCTCAAGAGGATGTTAATTTCTAGGTGGAAGATTGGTTTCATGGTAGTGCAAGAGCAAACCTGTCACACCCCGACCGACAGTAGAATCATCAGGGCAGACGAATATGATGCAATTGTTCATAGCACATGGAAATAAATAAGTTGAAATAAATTATCATTTTCATTGAATAATACTAATCAAATAATTAATTACAATGCAATAAAGATTCAAATAACATAATAAATTCTTTTATTAATCTAGGTCCAAGTTTTATACGAGCATGAAGAAGTCCTCTAAACTACATCTTGAAATCATGTGAAAAGTACAAGTCAGCTAACAAATTAATCGATGAGTAAAGTGTGAATACATATATAGATTGATTAGATAGATTGAAAATAATTCAATTCACATGTCAATGTCAAGACTTATAATACAATAGTGTAACATAAAAGATAAACCAACACAATCAAACCTAATAAATGAATTGACTCGGTTCGCAGACGAAACCTTATAGAATGAATGATTCTGATTCCAATCATCACATGACTTAACAAATGGGATGGGTTTGTAAAATCAATAGATCTATCATTGTTACCGTTGTTGCATGAATTAATGATTGTATTATCAAGTTTATGTAACTATGAACACATAATTGCAAGTAATAACATAGCATGTCTTGAATTGAATTTAGAACAAAATAGAATAACAATGAATATCAATGATTGAATATTGAAACACGTGATTTTCTCAAAATATAAAACATGAAAAATGGGCTATGAATACTCATATTGATAGTAGAATGGGTTTTGAATAAGAATAAACCTAGATTAAACACCAATAGTTCCTCACGATTGAACCTAAGGTTTGGTGTCTTTTTGTAGAATAATGATGATTTAAAGATTAGATATGAATTGGGGTTTCAAAATGGATTTGGGGTTTAAATAAATTGTAAGAAAAAATGTAATTAAATTATATAACTTGGTTAAATAGAAATAAAATAATTTGATTAAATGAATAAGATTAAAATTGACAATGAATTGTTTGTGAAATGATTAAACGTCACTCAAATAAGTAATCCATAATAGTTGATTAAATAATTGTTTAGTATTAAATGTAATAATTATTGTAATAATAAAATTAATTATTTAAAACTTGGTTAAAATAATTAATTATTGAAATAAATTATAAAATAATTTGTTTGATTCAAAAACAACTTGTGAAGATAATTAGATAAAAATAAACCTCCAAATAATTTTTATCTTAGTTTTATAATATTAAACCCTTTGTTTTTAAATAAAAATAGAAGATTACATGGTTAAAATTATCAGAAATTAAATAGATAGTTTATTGCATAAATTTAATTAACAAAATAATTTTCATAAAATTTAAAATTTATAAATAAGTTTAGGATTTTTTTATAACCTTTAACCCTTATAAATAATCTATATTGTAATTTTAAATAGTTTAGGATTCTTAGAAATTAAGTAATATTTTCTGAAATAGTTTTTATATTACTTTAATAATGCAATAACATTTTCTGAATTTTAAAATATCAAAAAAACTAATGAAAAAGCCAAATGGCGAAGGCCAGGTTTGAACCCGGGGCCTCAAGGTTGTAATGATGCGAGTTACCAGTTGGGCCAAAGCCTAATATCTATTAAGAATCCTAATTAAATCTTAAAATCATGAATTTAGATGTTTTCCAAATTCCATATGAACCCTAATTCTATTTCGATCGAATTAAACACAAAACCGAAATCGATGATCAAATGAAATATGGGACTTTAATTACCCATGTAAAATCAAGTGTGTAGTGTGTTTAATTAGCTGAATTAAAGTGTAATCCGATGATAACAAGAAAAGGTACGGCTGTGATAGTGATGAATCAGATTCTCGATGTGAATGATGATGATAATCAAATTAATTTTGTTTGAAGCTTCTGAGGGTGTTTATGATTCAAATCCCTTAATTAATTTCCATTAAAATCACGTTGAAGGTGCTAAATGAGTAGGTTGCGGGTCCGAATGATGATGGAGGTCGAGTTCGAGGAGTGTGTGTTCTATAAATGAAATTAGAGGTACAGAGTGTTTTAAGGGACCGCCTAGGATGTTTCCCCTCGATTATATAGGTTTAGTTTGATCGGTTTCAAGTTTCACAGTTTGAAAACTTTGAATGGGGGTACGCTTACGAGTGCTCAGAACAAAAAAGCTTGATAAGTTCAATTGAAGCAACACCTGGGTTCGAATCATATGTGCCAAAATTGAGGGGAAGTTTAATTTGGTTGAAACAGATTAGTCGTGGGTGTTTGACTTCGCCAAAGATGGTCGCAGTTGACCGGAGACAGGGGGTCGACGGGAACATAAGGGAGGGGGTTTGGATTTTAAATTGATTTTACACTTTGGTCCCTGGTGTTCATGTTTTTTGTTATTTTATGTAAAAAGTCTTGTAATTCAAGTTTTAAGATTTACAAATTAAACCCTAAACTTTGAAATCATAATTTTTATACAATAAATCAAATTATGAATAAAACTTAATAAATTTTACAAATCTTATTAAAACCTCTATGATTTAATTATTTATTTATATTTAATAGTTAAAATCCATAAATGACATATATACTTTATAAGTTTATAAGATGTTATTTTATAAATTATAACATCATTATAAAGTGATTAAATGATATAATAAATGATAAGTCGAAGAATATAATTCATAAAATTAGTTAAATAATATATTTATTGATTTTAAATCATCAAAATGAATAAATTAGTTTAAATAATATGTTTGATTTATAAAATTGACCGAACGGGTTTGAGTTTTCATTTTCAAAATAGGGCAAATGTTAAGCTCTTCCCCCTATATTAGGAAATTTGATCTTGAAATTTAATAACGAGGAGACTGATGCAAAGAAAAATAAGGATATTTGAATTTAATTTACGTTTCAAAGTGAATTCTGGCTATGTTTAGACTCATAACGAATTTTGACAATAGGCAATTCAATTACAATTCAGTTGCTTGATTTCCACGGGTTTCACCACGAAGTGAATATAATTATTAATTTGAAGTTTAATGAAACAGAAAGCTTCAGCATGGCGACCATCCATGCCTACTATGACTTCTAAGTTTCCAAGGGCATGTGTAGATCGATAGGAAAATCATGATTTCTAAGATTAAGAATACATTTTAGACTAATAAAATTGATTGTAATGAGTTTTCCAGAACACGAACGGTTTTTATGGGAAGACATTCAGAAACATAATTAAGAAAACTTATGAGAATTGGATAATGAGTTTTAGAATTCCAGAAAACGAAATCAATGATAAGATGATTCAAAGTAACAATGAGACACTCTATGTGCAAATATTTGGTTCGCAAAGCGAAACGAATACGTTGACTTATCAAAGCATTAGGTCAACCATAACCTAAATAAAGACATGCGTACCTGTAAGCGGACACTTACCTCAAGGGTTCTTAGGTAAGGTAAACGGATCCATCGGTTGATATGGATTTATATGAATACATTGCCTAGACAGAACACCTCAAGATACATGCATCCCACTTTTCCAGCATTAAATGTTTTCAGTTATGGGACACAAACTTTGTCTAGATTTGAAAACAATGAATAACGACAAAAAAATTGAAACTTGAAAATCATTCAATTTAGGCACACAATGCCTTAGAATATGATTTGAGAATTTGGGTATGAATTGATAAGAATAATTACATAAGGCATATAATCACATAATCATGTATAAGCATACAAGGCATATAAAATCCTATGTAAGCATATAAAATACATGAGATGACTCATGTGTAAGGTTCTTAGTTATAGTCTAGGTCATTCTATTTCTAGTAACCTAGTTCCCTATAACAATGGATCTGATATCAATCTGTCATGCCCCGATCGACGGGTGGAATCATCAGGGTGGACGAATGTGAATCGATTGTTTATAGTACATGGAATTAAATAAGATGAAATAATATTAAATGTCATTTTCATTGAATAATACTAATCAAATAATTCATTACAATGCAATAAATATTTAAATAACATAATAAAGTCTTTTATTAATCTAGGTCCAAGTTCTATATGAGCATGAAGAAGTCCTATAAACTGTATCCTAAAACCATATGAAAAGGTCACGAGTCGACTAACGAATTAGTCAGTGAGTAAATACAAGTTTGAATGCATATATAGATTGAATAAATAGATTGAAAACATTTCAAGTCACATGCTAATGTCAAGACTTGTAATGAAATAGTGTAACATAAAAGACAAACCAACACAATCAAACATAATGACTGAATTGTCTCGATCCACAGAGAAAGCCTTATAGAAAGAATGATTCCAGTTCCAATCACCACGCGACTAAACAAATGAGGTGGGTTTGTCAAACTAATAGATCTATTATTGTTACCGTGGTTACATGAATTAATGATTGTATTATCAAGTTTATCTAACTATGAACACATAATTGCAAGTAATAACACAACATGTCTTGAATTGAAATTAGAACGAAATAGAATAACAACAAATATCAATTATTAAATATTGAATCACATGATTTTTTTAAAATATAAAGCATGAAAAATGGGCTATTAATACTCATATTGATAATAGAATGGGTTTTGTATAAGAATAATGCTTGATTAGACACCAATTGTTTCTCACGATTCAACTTAAGGTTTGGTGTCTTTTCGTTAGAATAATAATGATTTAAAGACTAGATATGAATTAGGGTTTCAAAAATGATTTGGGTTTTTAATTAATTGTTAAGAAAAAAATTAATTAAATTATATAACTTGGTAAAATAGAAATAAAATTGTTTGTTTAATGAATAAGATTAAAAATGACAATGAATCGTTTTGTGAAATGATTAAACGTCACTCAAATAATTAATCCATAATAGTTGATTAAATAAATGTTTAGTATTAAAGTGTGAAATAGTTATAATTATTATAATAATTAATTATTTAAAACTTGGTTAATTGAATAATTAATTATTGAAATAAATTATAAAATAATTTGTATGATGCAAAACCAACTTGTTAATATAATTAGATAAAAATAAATCTTCATATTATTTTTGCCATAGTTTTATAGTATTAAAGTCTTTGTTTTTAAATAAAAAATAGAACATTATATTTGCTAAAATTTTTAGAAATTAAATAGATAGTTTATGGAATACATTTAATTAAAAAAATAATTTTTATAAAAATTAAAATTTATAAATAAGTTTGGGATGTTTTTTATCACCTTTAACCTTTATAAATAATGTAAACTGTATTTTTAAATTATTTAGAATTCTTAAAAATTAAGTCGTAATTTCTGAAGTAGTTTTTATATTAATTAAATAATACAATAACATTTTTTGAATTTTAAAATATCAAAAAAAAGCAAAATGGCGGAGGCTAGGTTCGAACCCGAGGCTTCCTGGTTGTAGTGATGCGAGTTACCATTTAGGCCAAAACCCATTATCTATCAAGAATCCCAATTAAATCATAAAATTATGAATTTAGATGTTTTCCTGAATTCCATATGAACCCTAATTCTATTTCGTTGAAATTGAACTTGAAAGCAAAATCAATGATCAAATCTAATATGGGATTTTTGATTACCCATGTAAAATCAAGTGTATAAGTGTGCTTAATTACCTGAATTAAAGTGTAATTTGATGATAACAAGAATAGATACGGCCGCAACAGTGATGAATCAGATACTCGATGTGAATGATGATGATAATCAAATTAATTTCATATGAGGCTTCTAAGGGTGTTTATGATTCAAAGCCCTCAATCAATTTCTATTAAAATCGTGTGGAAGGTGCTAAATGAGTAGGTTGCAGATCCGAATGATGATGCAGGTCTAGTTCAAGGAGTGTGTGTTCTATAAATGAAATTAGAAGTATTGAGGTTTGAAGGGATCGACTGGGTTGTTTCCCCTTGATTATATAGGTTTCATTTTATCGGTTTCAAGTTACACGATTTCAATACTTTGAATGGGGGTTCAGTTACAAGTACTCATACATAAAGCTCGATATGTTCAATTGAAACAACACAAGGGAGGGGGTTTGGGTTTTAAGTTGATTTTACACTTTAGTCCTGGTGTTTATGTTTTTTTGTTATTTTATGCAAAAAGTCTTGTAATTCAAGTTTTAAGATTTATAAATTACACCCTAAACTTTGAAATCATAATTTTATATAATAAAATCAAAATATTATTAAAATTTAATAAATTTACAAATATTATATAATTTTATGATTTAATTATTTATTTAAATTTAATAGTTAAAACCCATAAATGACATATAAACTTTTTAACTTTATAAGATGTTATTTTATAAATTATAAAGTCATTATAAATTGATTAAATGATATGATAAATGATAAATCGAAAAATATAATTCACAAATTTAGTTAAATAATATATTTATTGCTTTTGAGTCACCAAAATGAAAAATATTAGTTTAAATAATGTGTTTGATTTACAAAATTGACCCAACGGGTACGAATTTTCATTTTTAAAATAGCGCAAATGTTACAAAACCTATGTGTTTAGATCAATTGCTAAAGGAGAGTACATTGCCACATCTAGTTGATGTGCTCAAGTGCTATAGATTCAAACTCAACTTATAGACTATGGAGTAACCTTCATGAATACTCTAGTTCACATTGATAACAACAGTGCCATCTTAATCACCAACAATCCAATCAGCATTTAAAGATAAAACACATTGATATCATTTATCATTTCATTGGAGATTGTGCAAAAAAATCATTAAATTAATTAAGGTCCATAGAAATGAATAATATGTCGATCTTTTCACAAAGACATTTAATGAAACAAGATTTAAATATCTTCTAGAGTAAATTACATGAAATTGTCCTTTAAGTATGTATAAAATTATAGATCTTGTCCTTTTAAGTTTCAATAATACAAAGGCTATTCTTTTTGTTAAAGTTACTTTCACTTAATACCCTTTGTACTAACCTCTATTAAATATTCCTGTTAATCCCACTCACGCCCCTCTCACGTGATGGGCAATTACAACTTTTTATATATTTATACTACTGTAGGATATATATTAGAATTCTTAGAACGCCTTCACTTACTTCACTTCATCCCTACTAATCTTCCTCTAATCTCATATGAAAAAAAATCCACACCTCCTCACTATTTGATACGACAACATTTACAATAAGATGAGATTGATGCTTTCTATGGTAAGTTGATATTATGATAAGAAATGTAATTAAAGAATGTATTTTTAAGATTTTTTTACATGTAAAATGTCTAATAAGTTGTTGTAATTATCAAATGGTAGTAGGTTTTCCTCATCTATTTTCTTTAAAATTTGTTGGACCAAAAGAACCAATGAGCCAGATCAGAAAAATCTTTAAGTCCCACAAGACATCACAACAACTGCTGAAGGCCTGATCAGATGTTTGACAAAGACTGAAGTCTTCAACAGCTGAAGACTAAAGTACTGAAGTTCAACAGCTGAAGACTAAAGTACTGAAGTTTAACGGCTAAAGACTAAAGTACTGAAGTTCAACAGCTGAAGACTAAAGTACTGAATACCATCAGCTAAAGTATAAAGACTGAAGACAAAGACTGAAGACATCAGCTGATGACAACAACTGAAGACATCAGCTGA
>BJCN01318502.1:450-11643 GCA_018326445.1 Flaveria brownii
TTTTTTTTTTTTTTTTTGAACTTACATGTCCATGTCAGTGCTTTATGTGTCAAACTGTCAATGTTCTAGCAGTACTGTAATCGTATTATCTTGATTGCAGATTTTTCAGTTCCTCTAACATTAATATATCATCAGAGTGCAAAGTTAATGGTTTTATCTCTTGATATTTTTTTAGAGATTTCAAGGCCGTGCATATGGGATTCTTAGGTCATCTGAGATAGATTCAGATTCTGAGCCCGGTTCTGCAAGGCAGCATGAGGAGGAATTTAATTTCAGTGAGGTTTTTGTACATCAGATGATACATTCTATTGAGTTTGTTCTTGGTTCAGTTTCTAACACTGCCTCATACCTTCGATTATGGGCATTGAGGTACAACAATTACAAACTTTAGTTGAGAATCATCAATAATCCAGCATATATTATTTTCTGTGTTTTAACTGATAGTTTAAATTTATTACAGCTTAGCTCACTCAGAATTGTCCACTGTATTCTACGAGAAGGTTCTTCTCCTTGCTTGGGGGTAAGTTTCTTCTTCTGCCTTTTGGGAGCTCTATGAACCCCTTTTTAAGAGGTGGCAAAATGAGGGAAGTTCGGGTGGGCTATTAACGGGTTAACCCTAAGCACTTTTTGTTCATTTTTAGTTTTCTTTTTCCTATAATAAAAACCAGTTCAACAGTAATTTAACTTTTTGAATAACATGATTTAGCAGGTCATGCATATTAAAACAAGTTGGCTGCCTTTAGTGACCAGTTTGACATGCTTAACATTTGACCTTTTTTTTATCTTTTCATTTTAGCTAAAACCTTTTTTGAATTTACTAGTTTGACCTGTTAGAAAATAAATAACGTGAACTGGTCCCTTCATAAGAAAACGGGTCAAAACTGACACCATGCCTTTTGTTAGGCATATTCTTTTTCCATTTTCCTAAAGGGATAATTAAACAAGAACTTTCAAGCGACCTTTTTATAAGCATATGCTACAGATCCAGTCGGTAGATTAGCAACATGATTATATCTATCCGTTAAATTAAATGTGAAAAATGTAATGGATTTTCAGGTATGAAAACATCTTAATTCGGATGGTGGGACTAGCAGTTTTTGCCTTTGCAACTGCATTTATATTACTCATGATGGAGACACTAAGTGCTTTCCTTCATGCATTGAGGCTACACTGGGTGGAATTTCAAAACAAGTTTTATGGAGGCGACGGTTACAAGTTTAAACCTTTCTCATTTGCAGCAATAGCTGATGATGACGATTAGTATAATTACAATGTTCTCCTCCAGTTCTCACCTTTTCCGGACTTAACAAGGACAATTTTGGGTCTTAACCCACCACAGATTTAAAACACAGTTTTGGATAGTTAGAATAATCGTACACATGTGCAGCTTGAATTAACTTAGAGCGTTGCAGAAACCCGGCCCGGATTTATCTGAATTTGATGGTACCCTAAGGCCCAGCCTGCACAAAATGGTCATATAATTAGGTGTTGTAAAGAGGGGATTTCTTTGTATTGGATTGCCCCAAGGTGTCTGTAGATTTTGCATCTATAATCTTTCTATTCTGGTTTTGGTTTTTATTTTTGGTAATAAACAACAAAGGTACAAAGTTTAGTCACACTAGTTAAAGAATATGGTATACATTTCGGTTTAACATGTTGTACAATTTTTGTATCGTGTGACTTCTGCGTTTTTTACAAGATTTGAACCTTGAAACATATTACTCGTTATTTATGTTTACCAACAGTAGGTTATTCCTAAGTTTGTAAAACTAAGGACGATGTAATCTGACGTTTGAGATAATTCAAATAGAAGCTGTTAATCTAATCCTGATAATCCATGTCCGTCTGACAACTAAAATTTTACTAAAATAAATTTCAGGTAGGGGTAAGTGTATGACAGTCTAGCCAGACCAGGTGACTGAACTGTGAGTGAACCGTCGTTGAATCGAGTACTTCCGTTTCATAAGTTTTGTATTTTTACTTTGGGTCTTGGTTTTTGGCTAGTACTGGATAAACGGAACAACTAAAAGTCTAAACCTCTGTTGATAGCATATATGTGTATGTATTAATATTGTTGATATGTTATAAGTTATAACTACCAACATAGTTTAGTGTTTAGTGACATAAATGTATGCCTTTTATTCTTGGTTTAGTGTTTAGTGACATAAATGTATGCCTTTTATTCTTGAGGTGGTGAGTTCAAATCTCACTAGTCATGTGTAATAGATTTAATTGAAAGTAGAACACGAGTAAACTAGAGTCGTTCAAACAAGAAATGTTGATTTGTTATATAACCCAAAACATATTCTGATGGTTAGGTATTAGTTCAATTAGATAAACCGAAAACCGAAGTTATAAACGAGTCCAGTTCACAGGCTAGGTTTTTAAGAACGTGGACACGTTTTGGTTTCAACCAGTTTATCCCGGTTTGTGAACCCATGAATGAGCCTAAATACAGGATACGGGTCTTAAACCTAACCCGGTCATGTACTATAAGAAATTCATACTTTCTTCAAAAATTAATTACACAGGTTGTTCTAATGGTTTTGGTTTCCAAATCAACAGTGGTGTTGCTTGAATACGGCTGCGACTGTGGTTTCCAAAATACGGTAAATAAAACTAGTGAAATAGTAATCAAAATCTCCATATAAACATACTTAGGTGAGAGCATTCATAGTGAATTCCTTACATTTATTTTTATAATTACGTAAAAGTTTATTATTTTGCTCTTTTCTTTTTAATTAAATAGTAATTTTTTATTAAGAAACACCTCATAGGAATCCACCGTGAATGTTGTTATTTGTACCGTCCGTCCGTATAATTATTGCCTTTTTTGGTGTAAAGGCTCATCATGACTATGAAGTGTGAAGTAGCCCATGTAAACAATCACCAACATATATGATCATCGATGGATTGCTATTATCATCGTCACCCCCATCATCTTCTTTCAATTTCTTCTGCAACTGATTCAATAATGGATAGCACCATCGTATGCAACAACAACAAGAACAACAAGGGTTATTCGCAACATGAGATTTTAGAGGTTTTTAACCGACAATTAGGCTTCCATTCCCCCAGAAACTTCTCTCTCCTCTTCCGAGGTTCCTTTCAGATTTCTCTCAGCTGATGTTATGATCACGAATGTACACTTTGGATTAATGATTGTTTGTTTGTTTGTTTGTTTATGATCATCGTCGATCGAACTTATGATTGCATCATTATAAGTAACTGTCGTAATGATTTAACTGATAGGATGTAGTATATGAAGAATATGGTGATGGTGAAGTGATCCTTGATGAAATTAGGTTATGATTGTATGATTGTTGTTATTGCAGGCTGTTGTGAATAGAATTGGTCTTGCTGGTAAACTTATTGGGCATGAAGGTTGCGTCAACACGATTGAATTCAACTATTGTGGTGATCACCTGGTGTCAGGTTCTGATGACAGAAGAGTTATGTTATGGAATGTGGGAATGAAATCTTTGGTTCTTTCATATGCTTCTGGTCATGTGGATAATATATTTCAGGCTCGGATTATGCCCTTTACGGATGACCGTATGATTGTAACTTCTGCTGCTGATGGCCAGGTGAGTTTTGTAGATTTGAATACCATTGGGTCTGAAAATTGATCATTAGTCGTGGCAAAGGACATTGAACTATTCATGGACTCGTCTTACAAGCGTGTGTGACAACCATTGTGTCTTGTATATGGGTAACTCCCTATCTGCAGGGTGTCAGTAAGTGTAAGCAGTTTTGTCACACACCTTTTACTTGATCATTGTGGAAATATTCAATATAAGCAGGAGTGACTAAGAACCCACTTTGTAGACTCTATCCCCAAACATTTGGTCCGTCACAACTATCTATCTATCATCTGAGTTGTAGTCATGTGTGTCTGGTTTCCCCTATTAAAGCTTAGTCTAGTACAGACATGAAATGGTAGTAGTGTTTGTTGAATTCACAATACCTAAGAGCTCTATGCTTTGGTGGAATTAGTACACATTTCCGTTTGGTTTATAACATATTGTATGAGTATGGAGTTGATGGTTATTAAATAGTGGACGAAGAAAGATGAGCTTATAATGCGATCCTTGAGTCAAAAGAGCTTTAATGGGTGTTTGAATTTGCATTTTGAAATAATTGGTTTTTTAAGTTTGAATAAACATATTTCTGATTATTTGATTGTCTATGTTAGATAATTAGTTTCATTCTAGCTTGAACAAAACTGCTTGTCAAAGGTTATAGCAAGATTACATTATTAAATCTTGGGCCATAAAATGGAACCCAAGAGAGAGAATACTTAAATTTCCTAACGAAGGTCCTGGAATATCAATGGGAAGTTATCATGACAAAGGAAGTAAGAGATCACTATGTGCATTTAGGGGGTGTTTAGATGTGTGTACTGAATAATCAGAATCAGATACTTTGAATACAGTGTTGGATATGGTTCTGCTGTTTAAAGTTCTTATAGGCAAATATCTATGTGTCTGACAATTTATGGTCACTTTTGGACTTAAAAGATTAAAAGATCAAAATGTGTTACAATAAACATGTCTAGTTAGTGGTAGTAATAGCATATGGTGTTTGGTTGGGATCTTGAGCATTCATATTATGGACCTTCAAGCAAAGTGACAAGATGGGCTGATAAAAATGGAAAATTTTCAAAATCGAGTGTCAATTTGAGTAAATCTATGTATAATGACACAGTAACAAGTGTAAAACATATTAAAATGAGACAAATGCTTCCTTATGAATTTTAATTTATTCTATCTTTGCAGGTGAGACTTGGTCTGGTAGCAGATAATAGTCATGTACAAACAAAAAGATTAGGGAAACATGATGGCCGTGTTCACAAGCTTGCAGTTGAGCCCGGAAGTCCCCACATATTTTACAGCTGTGGCGAGGATGGGTTAGTTCAACATGTACGTTAAATGATTTTCTATCATAATTAGTTTTACATTTATAAAGTCTAAGCAGGAAGTAACTCTTACATAGATTTCTGTTTTAATTTTAACTCTTACACACTTTTTTCGTTTGCAGTACGATTTGCGTAGTAATACTTCCACAAAGCTTTTCTGTTGCCCCTCATTCACAAGAAACAAATACCAACACACTTCTTCTAACAGCTTAAGATTGAACTCCATTGTAATCGACCCAAGAAACCCAAACTATTTTTCTGTAGGAGGTTCTGATGAATACGCACGCCTATACGACATTAGAAAACTCCAACGGGACCCAACTTCAAGAAATCAGGACGGACCTGTTGACACATTCTGCCCAAAACATCTAATCAAAACTCATGATATTCACATCACTGGAATGTCATATTCCAACACAAGTGAGCTTCTTGTTTCTTATAATGGTGAATTCATTTACCTATTTCAAAAGGATATGGGTTTAGGCCCATACCCCGTTGCAGTTTCAAAAGATCATTTGGATAGTCTGGAAGAACCACAGATGTACTCTGGCCATAGAAACTCATTAACAGTTAAAGGGGTTAGTTTTTTCGGGCCTAATAGCGAATATGTTATGAGTGGATCAGATTGTGGTCATATTTTCATATGGAGCAAAAAAGATGGTAGAATTATTCGTGTTGTGGAAGGCGATAGGCGTATAGTGAATCAAGTTGAATCTCATCCTAATATCCCTGTTCTTGCTTCTTCTGGATTAGAGAAAAGTATAAAACTTTGGGTTCCTGCATCGGATGACATTCGTCCCCTGCCTCATGATATACAAAAGGTAACCATGCGTGTTAATTATGATTACAAAACAATATTATTACAATCATAATCTAAATCTTTGAACAAAACAGATTATGGAATCGAACAAGCGAGCCATGAAAAATAATTCACGAGTTACACTCGCACCTGAAGTTATAATGCATGTTTTGAGGCTTCACAGAAGGGAAGGAATGATCAACACTGAAAGAACGCGTAACAGAGATGATATTGCAAGCGATGTAGATGAAAGTGATGCTTATGGTGATGGCTCCTTTGAGGACGGAAACCCAGGTGAGTGTAATATCGTATAGTATATTAACACTCGCTGTATGTAGAAAGTGCGCTACGAGTTAACAGTTTATGTTGGTTCGGGGACCTGGATATGCCTGACTTGTTAATAAAGGATGCATGTAGTTTGTTTATGTGTTATGCATGTTTGGGTCAAAATGTGTATTGTTGTAACAAAATCTAGCTGCATTGTTAAGGTTGGTGATGATCAGATCTTCAAGTCTATAGAAAAGCAATCAATGTTAGACTCATGTCGTGGAGGGATTTTCACGACCCGAATCTGGTATGATAGGAAGTATCGAGTTAATTGAGAAAACAGATTATGCAATTAAGTAACTGAAAGAGAAGGAGATCATAATAACATCTAATGTAGCAACTTTACCTCACTAAAATACGTTCCTAAGTGGGTATGGGACTCCGTTTATACAAACATGGTGTCAGATCGTTGTCCCATTAGCTATCATAATAATAATGTATATCATTTCATCTTATAACTTTTAAAATATATTGTTTTACAAAATTACCGGTGCATTATTGTGATGTGATTATTTTTATCACGTTTTGATATAAATTTATTCAAAATCAACTTGTGTCTATTAATTATTATAATATATTTTTTTTCGCAACAATGTATTGTTTTTATGTTTTGAAATGTTGTTACGATATTTTTTTATTTTTATTTACGTTTTGATATAAATTTTATTCAAAACCGAGTCACGACAACATGAGACTAAATTAGGGGTGATCAAATTCGGATATCCTAAATTCGGATATCCGAATCCGAATCCGAAATTTCGGATATCCGAATTTTCGGATTCGAATTCGGATATCCGTTCGGATATCCGAATTTAAAAAAAATGTATTATTTAATAAATTTTATAAAAATGTTGATAAATTTTATTGAAGTTTTTATCGGATATCCGAAGTTTTTTATTAAAATGTCTGAAATATCTAAAAATATCTGAAATATTTAATTAATATTTAATATTTTTATAAAAATATTTCGGATATTTCGGATATCCGAAATATCCGAAAATTTTGAAAATCACTATCCGAATTCGAATCCGAAATTCAGATATCCGAATTTCGAATATTCGAATATTTCGGATTCAGTTTTGGATTCGGATATTTTTGAACACCCCTAGACTAAATATAAGATTCTTATGCAAGAAAATATTATATTCTTGGACATGAAAAATTACATATTACATAATATTAATGAAACAATAAAATGAATAGGAAACTTAGAGTTTATTCAATTTGGGCCATAAATACTTTTCAAAAAATTTGTTTTGGGGTTAATAAGTGAAGTGTTATCTATTATTTTAAAGAGTGTATGTATGTGGGAGAGGATGACTGGTAGAGGCGGTTGGCAAAGCCGACCTCAGCTGTCACGACCTGCGCCCCTTTAATATCGATGTCGTTACCGGTGGCGACTATTCGATTTTGTCACCGGCGGTCGTGGTAACCATTGGCCTCTTTGTTGCTGTTAAAGTTGGCGATGGTGAAGGTGGTCATTGCGATGGCACGTGGAGGTGGTGTCGGCATCATTTGTTGCTTTGCTTTGGTGTGATAAACTAATGTTTGCAGTCGCAAAGAACCACAGTTTCAAGCCAGTAGCGATGGATATTGACAAACATATGCCGTGTGTGTAGTTTTGCATGCCAATCAACTTTTTCAGTCACGACACAACACTTCTAGCCTTATAATCCGGATTTATGCCGTGTCGTGATAGTTTTTCACCAGCCGCGAAGCGCGGACGGATGCCATCTACTTAATATTTATATATTATGAAACTATTGTTTTTCCAACTAGTTGGAATGAATATTAGAAATAAAATTCTTATGCAAGTACTTCATAGTTCATACTAAACATGCTCCTCATATTCTCTGGGCCTGTTCTGACGCGGCCATCAAAAGAGCCCAAATTCATTACATATCGTGAGAAAATAGGACCCACTAATATTTTAATGGAATCTGGATTCGTTATTCGTATTTAAATGTCTAAAAATAATTGTAATAACCAGTGTTAAGCCCTCTCGCGTTGCAGCGGGTAGTATAAAACCGTGACAAGTAGCACCAATAACACACCACCGTCAGTGTCCACTAACATCGAAAAAGCTCATATTAAGAACAATAAAATACATAAATATAAAACCGAAACGAAAAGTCTAGTTTTCCCCCGCTCTATGGGGTGGGAATTTTGTCGTTTTTCTTCGTATTATGTAGCGTTAGCGTGTTCATTATCAATATGGATTGTCGAAAAACATACAATGGAATACCGAAATCTTTAAATCGTCCCAGTAACGTTAAACCACATCAAAAATACAAAAACTACCCTCTAAAACCAAAAAAACGCGCAAAAAAAAAAAGAAAAAAAATAGCAAAACCGCCCAAAAAAAATAACATAACGAACGAACCGCCCAAAAGATGCAAAGAAAACCGCCCAAAAAGATGTGTCGAACCAGGTAATTAGTATTATTTAAATTAATCCAATGAGCTCATGGACCTCTTACATACATGCCTATCTCCTCTCTCCTCCGCCTCTCGCAAATCTCCCCCGTTCTTCATGGACCAATTCTATGTCCGCAAACTTTCCACATTCCTCTCTTCATCACATCTGTCATCTCTTTTTATTGCGTTAGCGTTTCTCTCCCATGTCGGAGCTCATGAGGTTGACGGACCCATTGTAGACGTTCCTAGTTTAATTACATCTCTTCAAAGACATTTTATAACATTTTCCTATTTAATTGCTAGTCAAATTGTCAATATATTTAGTATATTACTATTACTATTACTAGTACTACTGTATACGTTTCAAAAGCACGTGAATAGTTTTTAGTTCTCATTGATCCGTTTTTTGTTACCCGGTTTACTTTTGGTCATAGAATATTTTGTTCGTTGATTTTGTAGGTTATTGTTTTACCTTATTGGTAGGGTTTGTATATTTTGTTTTGTTAGTACCTGGGATCTACTCTTTGTGGGCTTTATTTACCTCCCTTTAATTCTCTTTGAAGTGTTTTTTTTTGTTCTAACACAAATTAATAGTACATGAGCATTACTAAATCATCATTGGGCCACTATGTCACGTTGCATTTTCTGATCGGACGCATCGGTTGTATCAACGTTTTAAAATATACAACCATAATTTACGACTATAAATGCAACACGATTGACGACTATAATTAGGCAAAAAACTTTTGGCCATGCCGTGTGGGTGTGTTAATATTTCAACCTATGGTTTATCTTTGGATGGTATATATAAACATACGATATGTTTATTTATACCTACATTCACAAACTTCGTGTTTAACCCCCACGTCCTCAACGTGTAGTGTGAGCATCGATAACTTGTACAATTCGAAAAATATCATTTTCAAATTTAGATTGAAAAGTATTAACGGAAAAATAAGGTGAGGAAGATAAATGATTTAATTGTCAGTCGTGTTACATGGTTCTGCAGGTTAATCATTCATTCGCAGACAACATTTAAGTACTCCTTCATCCCCAGTCCTATAAACAATCATTTTTAACGTATACCATTTTCATTTTCATTTTCATTTTTATTATACTAATAATTGACAAATAAAAAGATTTGACTTATGAGAAGCAATCCACATTTATATTAAAAAAACTTCATTCTTTTTATTTTTATACAACAGATAGTTAAACGAAGTGTGTAATTATATTATTGTTTTTCTTTTATGTATACTCATCTAGCTCCTCGATAGTTTATTACAAATAATACACCGTCGTTCAAAAAAAAAAAAAAACGTTAAACGAAAGGACCTACATTTAATATCATGTACATAAATGTAACACCCTTTCTTGGATGTTTAATTAAGATGCATGATTCATACAAAGTTACAAACATCTTTACAAATATCTTTTAAAACAGTTCAGCGGATATATATATATATATATATATAGCTCTTGTCCACACGTCATGTGTAAAAATTATATAATTCACATCACTAAAATTTTTTACTTTTTGACCTTAATTGTATTGGATTTGTCCCTTGAAAGTATATGTCACAACTAACAAGCATAAGTGAATACATAGGGGTTAGAATGAAAAAAATCAACCGAAAAAAATTTAATAGTTATTTTAAAAAAATTATCATACAACCAACGTAAACTTACATTGAATCATCGTAAGCTTATGGTGGCACTCCAATTAACCAAATACACAATACGATCTTCATATGAAAGCTATACTAACTAGCGTTTCCGACTTGCTGTAACTTTATGATAATCCAGCATTCTACTGTAAAGCTTTGGTATTCAGGCTGGCGGAACTTTTTACACACAAACACAATGCAACGAACATTATACTTTAAAATGATCCATGGTAAAGCTGCGGTTTGAAACTTTGTCCACCATCTTTTAAGGTTAAAATCTATAAACACAAGTTTTCAAATAACTTTTAAAGCTTTGTATTCACATGAATTTATATCTTAGTTGCATTTTCCATCAATGTGAAAGCATAAAATAATGTGTAAAGACAATGAGATGATAACACCATGCTTGTAAAAATGGTTAAAATGGTGTGTAAACTATCATAATTATTTAGTTGGTATAGTACACACGTATCTAACTCATCATCCGTCACATGGATCCTAGCTATGCTCCTCAGGAATGATCGGTTTCTAGTCACATAAGGAACGATCCTAGCTATTTATTAATATATATATTTTTGCATTATTTGAGAGATGAATAAACGTTGTTATATTTCTATCACCTTTGTTATAACACATAAAAAATTGTGTGGTTGATAAGAGTTGTGGTAGTTTTGAATATGATTTTATAAGCTTATTTTCTAACCATATATATGGACGTATACGTTTATACAAATGTAAGTATGTGTGTAGGAGTAGGTTATTTTATAAAAATATTTTTTGCCTAAGAAGGTTGAGAACATGCTTCCTTTTTGCAAAATAATGTTGTTTGTTTTAGTAAGTGTGCTGTCTAATTGAATTATTATTATTTTTTTTTATTTTTTTTTTGGACCTAAATTTAATTTTTTTTTTCCTTAAATGCCTATATAATATATGTTGAAATATTACATCATGATAGCAGGTAAGCGGGCAACAAGCTGCGCCGCCACCCCTTTCTGAATAGCGAACCCTAATCTACTAAACACATATCCTTGCCCCTGTGGAGTCGAGACATTACTATGAATAACC
>BJCN01318580.1:0-10711 GCA_018326445.1 Flaveria brownii
GTCATAGATACACATTATTAATATTATATTTAGTAAGATAATCTTTTATAGTTCTCATATCTTTAACCTACAATCAAGACATGAACGTTAATAAGTTAATAAGTAATTTATTGACTTATTGGCTCTGTTAATAAGTTAATAAGCTAGTATGAGGTGACTTATTAATTTATTCACTCACAATAATTATATTATCAAATATTATAAAATAACTTTTTAACTTTTTAAAAATAAAAAAAATTAAAAGTTAATAAAAATCAGCTAACACACACAATGTATTTCTCAAATTTATGCCAAGATTTTGTAACCCAATTCTCTAAATTTCATGTCTTTGTTTGTTGAAAACTTCAAATGCGTTTATCTGCTCTTCCGATCTCAATCCCACACATATAATCCCATCTACACTACATCAATCATCGGTCTTTGTGATAATCGACGCCTCAATCTCCATCGTCAGCTCAGATCTGCTGTTTTACTCCTCAGTAAGTAATCCTCTTGTCGAAAATCAAACAAAAAAGCGCATCTTGATCTTGTCCTGTACTTCAATTCTGTAATCGCTTTCTTTTCTATCAAATTAGATGCAATTGAGTGTTTTTTTGTACGAAAACATCGTGGATTGTTTGCAATTAGGTTTGTTTGGCTCCCGTTGTTTATTTTAATTCTAATTTGTGGTTTTGAGCTGCTTGATGACAATTGGTTGATTGAATATATGTATGTCCTGTTACTCACTTCTAGGGTTTAGTGATTTCTGCAAGTATTTTTTGACACTTGATACCGATCTAGCGTAATTTGCGTGTATAAGTATTTATTTTGAGTATTTTGTTCTCTTTTTTGTTCGCTCTTATCAAATTGTTATAGGGTTAATACTGGTGTAGGAGGAATAAGCCAACCACTCATTGACAATCATCTTCACTATTTCCGCCCCTAAACGCAATCAAATTACATGAAATGTAGCATACATCTTTAGATGGTCATTTGTAAATGTTTGTTATAATTGGAAAAGGTTGAAGGGCTTGTAAATTTGGGAGGGATAATGCATAGATTATAAGTGCAATGGACTTGAAACTGATTTGAAGAAAAAGGTTTAAGGGCTTTTAAATGTGTGAGGGATTATATGCTACATGAAAGACTTAAATTGATATTGAACTCAAAGTTTTTTATGCTTTTATTTAATGGAAACAATGCTTAATTATAAGTACAAAATAAAGAACTAGCAAACAACTTCCTAAAAAACATGACACAAAAACAAGTAAATCGGCTAAACAAAAGAACGTCTATGACTAAATCAAAAACTGCAATGGACTTCATCGGCTACTAAAGTATAATCGTCCCTGGCCATGTCCCTAAGAACTAGAGAAGTCATCTTGGTTCACCTTCAATATCTGCTTCTTCTCCTTGTCTGGTCTCTTGGATTTCAATTCGTGAACTAGAAATGAGCTATGCAACTCATCGCTAGTCATCTTTTCCACATCCTTGGATTCCTCTATTGATATCACCATAAACATATAATTCCCATAGAGAGTTCTTAGTTTTTTTTCAACTATCTTCACGTCAGGCATGAGTTCTTCATTACTCCTCATTTGGTTGGCAATCGTGAGAACTCGATCAAATTCACTTAGTTATGGTTTCATCGTCTTCATCTCCAAGATGTTTCAAGCAGTTCCACACTTTTTTTGCAGTTTGTCGATCAAAGATTTTCTCAAAGGTCACTCTATCATCGGATTTAAAGTAATGTTTGACTTGTAGATCCTTGAGATGCAACTCCTCCGGTTTCCTTTTCTGGGCATCACTAACAACATTACTGACTGCTTGCTCCTTTGTACTAGGATCGATCAAACCCTAGAGTTTCTTTGCTCTCAAAAGAATCTCCATCATCTCGCTCCAATGCTCTTAATGGCCATTAAAGTGGCGGTACCTTCAGCTTCTTTTCACTCATCTTTCCTCTTTTAGATTTTGGTCATGAATCAAGCTCTGATGCTAAATTGAAAGAATCAAATTGATACGAACTCAAAGTTCCGGTGCTTTTATTCAATGGAAACAATGCTTAAATAGAAGTACAAGATAACGAACTAGCTAACAACTTCCTAAAAAACATTTAACAAAAACATGTAAATTGGCTAAAAAAAGACACGTGCATGACTAAATAAAAAAACTCCAACGTACTATAATGGCTACTAAACCCATGTGCAACGTGCTTGCATGGTAATTAAAGTTTTTATAGGAGGCATAGAGCAATCATTTGTTGACATAAATCTACTTCACTATTTCCCAAACCTAAAGTCAATCAATTTGCTTCTATTTTACCAGACATCTTTTGTAGATCATTTTATAGTATTTGTTATAACTGGAATACGGGATTGTTATGAGTATGTTAATGATTATGTGATATATGGGATGCATGCAAACATAATCTGGTTATTTTGTTTATGGACATGCATATGCATATACAAAACCCGACTGTGATGTATGTTTATGTGATATATGCACTATAATTTGGCTGTTATCATTGTCGAGCCGGGGGTCTCTTTGGAGGTGGTCTCTTTGTCTCCAAGATAGAGGAAAGACTGACCACCATCTACCCCTCCCAGACCCTACTCACAGTGGGACATCCTGGGTATGTTTGTTTGCTTGTTTGTTTGTTTGTCTGTTATAACTGGAATACGTTGAAGGGGTTTTAAATCTTTGAGGGATAGCGCATAGATCTTTCAAGCTACATGGGTGTCTAATGGTATGTCAATAAATTTTACCATACACCTTGTTTAGAGGAATATGTTGAAGTGGTTTTTAATCTTTGAGGGATAGAGCATTGATCATTCAAGCTACATTGGTGTGTGATGAGGCTGTTAATAAATTTTACCATGCACATTTGTGGGATAGCACATAGATCATTCAAGTGTTAATATATTTCTTATTGGGATTTTAATTATATTTTTTTTTTGAATAATGGATAGAGCAACCACTTATGAACTGAACTGAATCTTCTTCACTGTTTCCACTCACAAACTCAACCAAATTGCTTGAATTTTACCATATATCTTTTGTAGATAATTTTTAAGTGTTTGCTTTAACTGGAATATGTTGAAGTGGTTTTTATTTTTTGAGGAATAGTGCATAGACCCTCCAAAGCTAAACAGGTGTCTGATGAGGATGTTAAGAAATTTCTTCTAGTTTTTTATTGTGTTTCTAGTTAGGGTTTATTGATTTTTCAAATGGGCTTTATTACGGAATGAAGACATTTTTCCAACATATAATTTAAAAAAGATATGGGTTTTATTTACCCTGAATTTTGTTTTAAATGAAAATTCTATAGATTTTGGTTGGTGTATGTAGACCAGTTTCTTGGCTTAAGCACAGTTGAACCATGTCTGACTTATCTTTTCATATTGTTTTTTTGTACCTTGAAAATATTCGTGGATAGGGTTTAAGTTGTTTTCCAAGTGGATTTTGCCAAGTTGAAACTTGGATTGATATCTAACATGAATCTATGCACGTGAGCTTTGTTGTTCATAAAATTATGGATATATGGATTTGTTTCTTAAATTGTTTAGCAGCCTCATTTTATATGTGATGATGATTCTAATCATGTTTTTCTTTATGTCCATTTATATGCCGCACAATAATGGTTTTTCAAATGACTCTTAATTTGCCAAACTATAATTATTAGGCTTATGATTATTTTTTACATTCTGGATTATTCTTCTTTTTGGAGACATTTTCAGCTTAAAAACATGATGCTTTTTATGTGTTTTGTTAGCACATAAAGAGGTATATGTACACGTCTCTTTCATCGTAATTTGCAGTCACATTTTGCATCAATCAACATCCTATGGATATTAAATGTTTTCTTTTATTGAACAGTTCAGATTAAAAATCTTGGAACTTAAAGATGTGACGTCAACCGGACAAAGTTTTTGATGGTTTAGAATTTTCCAGCCTAAAAGAGGTAGGTAAATTTATCTTTCTATTGTCTTGATTGTGGTCAATGTTTGTGATGTTTTCTTGCAGCAAGTTTTTGATCCAGTGGAATGAACTTTTCATTTAAAATCTAATCTGCAGTTTGCAAATTCATATGGTGAACTTTCCTATTGCTGTTATGTGTGCATCAGGGAACTTCAAATTTGTAGCGATGCAGTCACGCTCTCCCAAAATCACCATCAAGATGGGAGGGAAAAGGCCTGAGATTACTCTGGTTGACACAAAGAGTAATCCTGAAGCCTTAGAAAGAGACCAAACTGCCCTTGATGGACATAGTGGGCCTTCACACAGTGGTAGAGAAGAAACAGGTCAAAATGTTTTAGATGTTTCTTTGTCTGAATATAGCACCGAAGAGGAAGACAAAGATACCCCTTTATCTGATGATTCTCGTAAACAAATCGTGCTTTATGATCATTCTGTGAATGGCTCGTACACAGTCAAATCTGTAAGCAATCCCGATTCAGATAAACCCCCGTCTTTTTCTAGAGCACCCCCTGAGGTTGGTGCTTTTACTGTCCAATGTGCCAATTGTCTTAAATGGAGATTAATCCCGGATCAAGAGAAATATGAGGTGATCCGGGAACACATCACAGACCAACCATTTTTATGTGAAACAACCCGTCAATGGAATCGGGTTGTTTCATGTGATGACCCGACTGATATTGAGCAAGATGGGACCCGGATATGGGCTATTGATAAACCCAACATTGCACAACCACCACCTGGGTGGAAGAGGCTTTTGAGGCTAAGGCGTGAAGGCAGCTCTAAATTCGCTGATGTGTACGAATCTTTTTTCAGTTTATTTAAAAAGTTTCCATTTTTGTGATATATCCTTATTAATCTTACTTAATCTGTAAATCGCTTCGGTTTCTAGATATTATGTGTCACCAACAGGCACCAAACTTCGCTCACTACCGGAAGTTAGCAAGTATGTTTCTGATTCACCCTGAACATGTTAAAACTATTGTTCATGTTACAACCTGTAAAGGCTCCTAAATGTTTCTATTAAGCAGATATTTGGATAGTCACCCAGAACATGCACAAGGAATCGGATTAGGGCGGTTTTCTTTTCAAGTTCCGAGACCCTTACAGGAGAACTATGTGAAGAAACGTCCTACTCAGAAGGCAGCACCCACAGCAACACAATATCTTGAAACAGGTATTTTGTTGTATTATTTCAAAACAATTATGACAATTCTTATGGAGTATAAACAAGATTTAAGAAAAATATTAACCGAATTAGGTAACTTGATCGCAAAAATCATGTGGGTAGTTTCACTTGTGGAAAGATATATAATTAAGGAAACATAGTTATAAAGTTATGGAAGTAGCATAAGAATATGTGACCTTAATGTGTATTTTCTTTTTAATACTTCTACTTTTGGTATGTTAGTAACTAGTACAATTGTTGGGTTATTTTCTTTAGTGTTTTCTTATAAGTTAAAAGGAATACAGGAAGATCACTAAATTTTTTTCCCATTACACATCTCTTTGACAAGGAAATATATATATATTTTGCAGTTGAACCGATAGCATGGGCTGGTCCGGCAGAGAAGTTGGATTTGCAGCTTGGTATTATTGTGTTCTCAGATCCATAAATCTGGTTTTTATATAGAAGTGGCAATTTCGACCCATTAACTTGTCAATGGGTCGTTTCTGGTTATGCTTATCGCTTTGGTTGTTTCAAGGTTATGTTTGGTTACATGGGTCGAACGGCTCAGAAGTCGCCTAAAGTGTAATTATAATTCATGAACCCTTTTAAATCATTTAATTGAAAAATATTATATTGTTACTGGAATAACATAAAATTTGTAATTATCGATGTCATTCTAATTATGTTTTAAAAGAAAATATAAATCTTTGAACTATAATAGTTTCAAGTCAACCTAACATGACCCCTTTTGACCCGCTGTAAAACTATCCATTTTGGCCAAATACCCAGCCTGTCGATTTGCCACCTCTAGCTATTATACGTTGCAGCTTCATTACTTGACTTAAATGTGGTTTGTACGTATTGTAGTTGAACCCTTATCATGGGCGGGCCCAAGGGAGAACAAAAATGGTATGCCTGCATATCTGAAGCCACCAGAGATTGATCTTGTGAGTCGGACTGCAAAGAAGGCAAAGACAAACGAATTCAATTGCTTATAAATGGGGTTCAAGAAAGATGGTATGTTTTATTCAGTCTGATACATCCTATTAGACTACTCCTGGTAGTTAGTATCTATCTCATTGTAAAGATGTGTAAAAAGACCATGTCTGAATGTCAGGTGTTGGTTCTAGATGTAACGGGTTCTAGATTTGGACCGTGCTGTTGATATGGAGGTGGGGCTGAAGTTAACTGGAAATCTGGACTTACCATGTCCGGTCCAGTCTGGTTTGGTCTGGTCTGTTTTTGTCAATCTAAAGTTTTTCTGTTGTCGGTACTAAAATGTAGTTAAATATAAAAAGTGGAAACTCTACAACGAGATGATTAAGTAGCTTTGTAACTATACATATCCATATTAAATACATAAGATGATGTATAATTTGCCTAACTTTCGAGTTTTCAAGCATGAATTATTGTGACAATGTTATGTGGGGATGATATATTAAGATGCCAACCAATTCTGCAAGAATCTCAAAAACATTCTAAAGAATTGAACATGCTTCAAGTTGGTAGTACACCGATTTGTGTATTAAACGTGTGTTCATCTACCATTTTGTTAAGTGAAAGCGATACAAAATTTTAGGTTGTTTCTGTAATATAGAGAGAAATCAAAATTTAACTGACTTGAAAATGAATTTCATGTATTCGAAGCTTAATTATGGTCTAGTGTATAAATGAAGAAGTAAAAGGCAGCAGAGTGGAACCTGGGAGGTGGTGGTGAAAAAATGCCCTTCGGTTCTGTTGACCAGAATTAACCATCAAACTGGGGAATATTTACCGATATTCACAGGTTGAATTGGTGGGTATGCAAGTTGTACAGCACCACACCCATGCACGGGAAAATCAAGAACATGAGGAAAAGTTGCACATCCTCTAAATTGGAGAAAGCTAAAGAAGATGTAAGAAAGCTTTTTTGATGTTGATGTGCCATGCAAGAAAAAATCAAGGAAATCGGGGCGACTCTTGTCCCCTAAGAACTTGCACTTTTTTACAACTTTGTTGATTAAGTGTTTAGGGTGATTATCAGTACTAGTGATCCTTGGGCTCGGTCTCTGAGGTAGCTTAGGCTGGAACATGTGTGGTACAGTACTTTGGGATAGAAATTTGTGTTGGCATGGGATTGAAACGATCATGGATACTTCTTAGACATACAACCTATGAATTGATAAGTTAATTAGTTTGAACTTTGCCATGTTGAGTGAAAAAGAAAATAATATGATAGGAAAACACGTAGTGAATGATTGTTAGTACATTTTGGAAATTAGAAACATATTTTACGTAAGGACACCTGTCCAAGTATAATTAGGTAAACGCACTTAATGAAAACGAGTCCATACCTATAAGATTAAAGGAGAATAAGATGGGTGAAGTAATCATCTAGGTATTAGTAGTAGAACTGATGTAAACCCAGGTATCAAAGATGAGATTTTACTTGAGATCACGGTAAAAAACGAATAACAAACTACGTCTACAACTGGATACAGTCACACCACCCGCTCCAAATGTAGAGCAATAGCACCTTGTTTCACGACTACGGTTGCATCACCGTGATTCACAACACCAATCCTAAGATCACCGAATTAACCGACCAAGGTTAAGCTAGCAAAAGAGATAGCTTCAACTCAATCAAGTAGATAAAACAAAAAGTAATTTTGTGCTTCTCAAATCATCCTTCATTCTCATTCATGATTTTTTATATAGAGTTAATTACAAGAAGTTGGTTAATTTCTATTAAAATTCTCCTAACCATTACTCTACCTACTAGAACAAAAGAAATGAAACTTAATTAACTAATAAATACTATAAATAAAAAAAGAAACTAATCTATGAAAATTATAACTACTTATGATCACAATTTCTCCTAACATTACTCTACCTACTAGAACAAAGAAATAAAAAAACAAATTAACTAATAAAATACTAAAAATAAAGACTAAATTACACAAATGGTCCTCGAGGTTTGCTTAAATTTTTTCTTTCGTCTATGGGATTGAAAAATTACAAGTTTAAAACCTAAGAATTGAAAAAATATAACAACTTTCGTCCCTAACTCTACCTGTTGTCAAACATTCCTTTAAATAAGTATAAAGTTACCCATTTACCCCCACTTAAATTAATGAAAATATATTATTTTCTTGGGCTCACACAATTTAAACAAATACATAATAAATATAAATAAATAAATATTATTTTAATAATCCAATGGTCCCACCACACTTCCTCCAATCCTCCCTAAAACGTGATAAGGAGCTATGCATTTTCTTCATCGTCGGCAGGGGCAATCACCAACAATATTTTTTTTTTTTTGCAATCACACACTAATCAAACCTAATAGCGTTGAAATCAAGACAAACTCATGGTCCTTGATCAAATTTCAAATAAATAACCACCCACTCAAATCATCTTTCCATGCTTTGTAAACTTCCATTGTTTCCGGTGACCCTGAATATCCAAATCCATAATTCATAATTAAAACTACCCTTATATAAAACAAAATTACATAAATAATCCTAAGTCTATAAGCTGTCCGTTGTGGATGAATGACTGTCCGTTGTGTATGACCAGTCGTCCGCTGTGTATGTTTGATAAACTGTCCACTGTGTCTTGGATGTTGTGCGTTGTGAACACTTGATGTGTGCTTGACTTGTTAGATGTCCGGTGTGGAGTGTTCATCCGTTGTGGATGAACATCCGTTGTGGACAGTTCATCAACTGTGGACTAGCCATCCACTGGTTAGGCTTTGGACATCCGCTGTAGACACTTAGAGACTTTTATTCATCCGTTGTAGACTCTTGTTCATACGCTGTGAAAGGTCTTCATCCGTTGCAGACACTTAGCAAAAATTCCATTTTATCTACAATATTGAAAAATAAATTTAAGCTACATTAGTGTATGTTATGAATGTTAATGATACTAATGTGTTAGTTAATGATTGTTTGGATGTTAGAACATATTTGTTTCTTTATGATAAGCATTATACTTTAATAATGTACTTGTTGAGTCCAACAGATGTGATAGGTCTCTTACCTTTGTTAGAGGTAAAGATTGTAGTAAGTCTTAATGCTGAAAATCTAGTAGTTACATCTGATGCCTCACCAACTGACTTGAAATCATCGATGTCATCTAAGCTCTCCCAGCATCCTTAGTGACTTCTAGGCTATCTGTTTTCATATTTACATCAGAGTTAACTAGGGTTTCAGCTTCAACATCCGGTTGACCAAAAATTACTTCTATTAAATTTCTAAGTTCAGACTCAGGTGTATGCTTATGTTGTTATGAAGTTCGACTGGTTCAACTTTAAGAGTCACCCCATGCATTTCCATGCCATCTTCCATGGTTTGGGTGCCTCTTGTTTAACCACCATTCTACGTGAGGATTCATCTGCTGAAGAATCCTCTTGTCTCGTACTTTTTACAGTTGCATTAGCAGTTGATTTGTTCAGTGCTTCTGCAACTTCCGATAACACTCTTAAGGGTGGTGCTTCTTTTTCGGTAGATGCCTTGGGAGAGGCTTCAAGTCATAGCACAAGCTCTCTATTTTATGACTCTTCATCAAATCTTTTTTTAGAAAGAGAGCAAGAAAGAAGTGCTATATCTTTTCATTGCTGGCATTCTTCTCTCCCCAAGTTGAACCTTTTGGTTCATCCTCCTCATCATCTACCTAGCTTTCATCTCCTTCTCTTCTGAGTTGTCATAGCCATAATTATCTAGAAGCTCATTCAATTTGACTTTAGATTCAGATAGAGCCTCATAGTCTTTAGTCCATGTGTATGGGAGATTGAGAAGATAAGTCTAATGGCCTGAGATGTGAACCATTTCCTAATAAGAATTCTTACTCAGTTTTTGTCTCAGCAATATGGGTATCTCTTTTTGGTTGCTCAATAGAGTGTTGGGACTTAATTGAGAGCTAACAGATTTGGTTTGGGTCTGATCAGAAGATGGAAGTGAAACCATCTCCTTGAAAGTGGCACTCATAACTTCTTTAGAGAATGAAGATTCACTATTTGCATCGTTCAACTTCAGATGTTGTTGAATTTTTGCACAGGAAATGGTGATATTCAGTGCTTGCACCATCATGGTGAGGACTTTTGTTCCATGTTCCCTTTGAATGGAACATATAGTCCAGAATTCCCGAATGTGTGACTCACATATCACCGGGTCTATAGAGATTGCAAAATCATAATTGCTATTGCGTAAGAATTGAAAAATGAATAATAGATGGGATCACTATTGTGATTCGGTATGAATTCTAGGTTTTGATCGGCCATGGAAAGGTTTTAAGGTCAAACTTTTGTAGGGTTTAAGAGATATGAGTGTTTTGAGTGAATTTTCATTCAGATGAAGATTGAAAATGAAATGGTGGGAAAAGGTTTATGTAACACCCGGAAAAATTTCTAAGCGAGTCAAGTAATGAGAATGGGCTCAGACGAAAACCATTTAATAAATATAAAATGGTTGTGGTTGTTAGACCGAGTTAACCCTTCGGGTCACGAGTTTAACGAGTTTGGAGTCACGGGAACACCTGGCATATATATAGATGGATCAGCTGAACAACTCTCATTTGCACTCAAACGACCGGTTCTAGAGAGAG